>LBNU01036579.1:32672-115816 GCA_014162995.1 Artemisia annua | reverse complement strand
TTTTTCGGTTTTTATTTGTATTTTGTTTTTGCAATAACTTTCGGCCCTTTTGTCTTCTAGGGTCCGTTTCAGTTTCCTATCTCTATTTAAGAGTTGCTTTGTAATATGTAATGATCAGTTCAATAAAATACCAAAAGTCTATTTTTGGCAACGTTTTGCTAAGAATTTCCCTTTAATCGGCATTCGTGTGAATCAACGATTATTGGTAGGATCGTTCCTGGTATTCTTGTGAATCAACAGGTCCGATTTGTGTTATCTTATTTTAGTACTACATCACACTAATAAGTAATATCTCAGCGTCACCTGTAAACACAATATAGATTTCGGTGGTGTTTCATGCTATTGATGTTTTTATGGTGGGTCGGCTTGTTTTTGTAAAGTAACTAAGAAACCTAAATCATAACCCTTGACAATATTTCAAGTTTCAGTGACTTGGTTCAGTGGCTTGGTTCAATGGCTTTTACTTCTACAACATGTCGTTGCCAACCAGGCCTCACGACTGAAGTTTTAGCCAACATATTTGCGTATAACTAAGGGTTAATAATGGTAAAACCATGTAAACTTGTTACTGATTGTGGCCTAACCTTTGTTTTCTCGGCATAGCATTGTTAGCTGCAACCTTTTCCATGTTCACATAGTACACTGCTGCCAAAAAAGACACCCAAACTCATATTAAAGGGCATCCAAACTCCCGTTATAGGCAAACAAAGCATTTATGCGAAAGAATATATGCTTGACATGCACGTTATAGCAAAATTAGACAGTTTTTCGGCACTCGCAAATGTTTAAGTAATCTGGGGATGCCAGATCCTGATACACTGTCACAAGGAGAAGAAGTACCTAAAATAGAATATAAATATAATGTAAGAAGGTAGATGAGAGACTTCCCGATAGCTTGTTGATACTTCTGATCGGTAATAAAATATTTAACAAAGAGAGAAAAACACATGTAAGACTTGGAACCTGTGAAATTTAAAAGTGTAAGAAAGTAAAGCATACATACTTATTAAGCATTCTCTCGACTATTTCTTCCAGCCTGGGGTCCACATCAGCAGATTCCTTTGATTCAGCCATCATTGTTCTCAAAGATGCATACTCGTCAATAGCTTTGGTTGAGAAAAGAAAGCACGTGATATAAGTACACTCGTCCAAGTTCTTATATGCTCTTTTTAGTAAATGACACTAATACCAAGGCTTACCAAGAAGAGAATGAACGTAATCTGAATCCTCAGAAACATCAAATAAACTGCCAGCTCCAAGGGCATATGATAATGAGTCATTATGCTCTCTCAAGAAATAGAAACACTGCAAGAAAGATGACATTAGCTGTTTCGACATAATACAAAAATACAAAAAACACTAATGAAACCCACTAAAACAACATCTTGATCATCTTGTGGTTTGTGGTTTAAAAAAAGCAAATTCAATACAAACGTATGCTAGACTGTTGATCTTATGGGAGCTAAGTTTAATAAACAGAACAGTGATTCAAGGCTTTTCATGGTACATGTCACTAAGCGTTATTGGGGCTTTTGACCAAGCTGTGGCACTTCAATCCAGCGTCTTTGACCAGTTATCCAACAATCACAGCAAAACCATTACAAAAGCCGAAAATACTACTGTGCTTATAAAACAACTTGAAGAGAGGGTTCTACTGTGATTATACTTTTCACAGCAAAAACCTTATAGAAGCCGTACCCCAGAACTTAAACCATGAGCTTAATAAACCACGATTATGTGACACCAGTTATACGTACCATATCTCACCACTAAACTCACCATTTTTTACTAATCACTAAAGACATATAGATATGTGGAACATATTTCATCACAGGCATAATGAATATTAATAGAGACAAGGGAAATTCTTAAGTCAGTATAAAAAGGTGATCGCCCCATGATAATAATATTATACTTGATTAGATTTCACATTTACCAAAGAATACTTTAGGTTTACCTAATTACTGCTATAAAATGAATCAAGTTCCTGGTCTGTCCAAACAAAAACTTCACCGGATAAAGCAACGAAAATTATGACAGCATGAATTGTTGCCTAGTTCTCAGCAACTTCCAAACATTACGTAGATGAACATACCCTCTTTCGCCAGCCAATGAATTATTAGCCTCCTGTGCGACAAAAGAGTCACATACTAAAAATAACCTATTTCACTCATTACATGCATGACCCGCCTATCTTCCCACATATATCTTTCATTTTGACATGATGTGCTCATAATGCAACTCTCTTGCTAATTTACTTTCATTTGATTAGTATTCGTATTTAAATCTTAACAATGCTGAGATTTTCAATTATTTTTTTAAATAATTCTTGGATCATATTTGAATTACTTGGATCATATATAAAGCTAATTTACTTTCTATTATTTTTTAAAGTTGATAAACAACAGCACCATCAAACATACTTAGTCTGAGGTTAAAAGTAAATAACCTGAATGTTGCCAACCACTCTTTCCCATTCCTATTTAATCTTCTCAAGAAGTTGCCTTCTCCTCTTTTTCCTCATAGTTATCGCCTCTGCATCCCACTCATCTTTAATCTTAACCTTTCTTCATACCACTGTCCCGTTGTAGCTCATCTTCAATCCTAACATCTATGCTTGTTTTTATGCGCCATATACAACAACCTGCCATGCTTGTTGCTCATTCTGGAATTGCAAACTCCTTTGCGAAAGGACTTTCTCCAATGCCACCTGGCTCTGTAGAGGAAGCTCTGGTAGCTCAAAGAGTGATTCATCTACAACATTGCTATCATTGTTGTTAGTCTTTAAAACTTGCTATCATTGTTGTTAGTCTTTAAAACAAACTGTTTTGAGAACCATTCATAAACTTTGCTTTATGAGATTGGTATTCCCTTAAATGAGCAGCAACTCTCCTTTGCAACCCTGGAGGTAAAGACACCTGCTAATTCTAGATACTTTTAGTATAATCATGCTTACTATTCTACTTATCTTGAAGTACTGAGTGCATGAAGAACACAGTTATAATAAGATTCAGTTAATTATCGTAAAGAAAATAGAATCGTACCATGTTGAAATTCACAGCAAGTGAGATAGACAATCCTCAAACCTGGTAATCTATCATTATTAAAACATTAGTAACAATTTCAACCCTAAATCTGGAACACTCCCTAAACCAGCAAAATCATATCTTTATATTTAAACAATAATAAAAATCAAAACTTTAAATCATAAACACATGAATTAACAAAAGATTTATTATGGATATACCCAAATTAATCCCTAGCAGCAAATGGTATGATGACGACGTCCTCATAACTGATCGATCAACTGCAAGTTAAACATAGCATGCATGCATGGTAGCAAATTAAAAGTAGCCATCATCAAGTTTATAAGAAAACAAACCTGGTAATCAATCGTTGGTGAATTGAATTAGGGAATAGAGACACTGATTAATGGATCGTTTACATGTGTTTTAGGGTTACAGTTTTTGATATACATAAGAAATAATTAAAAGCCGGCTCTAATTTTACAAAGATTTATTTTAAGGGATGATTCACAATTAGGAATAAAAGATATCATGTATAAATTGAGTTTATAGATTATGGCATAGAGTAAATAACAAAAAAAATTTGATGGTTTAGTGGTAAACACACGACATATTATCAATATGGTCATGAGTTCGAACCCTACTTTAACTTTTTTAAAAATCGAATTTAGATGTCAAACTTTCGAATTTAGTTAAATTAATTCGGAAATTTAAATACTGAATTTTAAAAATAAATAACATAAATGTGTTCTGATGACATGGCAGAAAATGAATTACTTGACAATGACTGGGCAATGAGGTGGCAATACGCGTGTAACGCCTCCTGTTATATATATATATATATATATATATATATATATATATATATATATATATATATATATATATAAACACTAACCTCTGCACAACTTTTTGGGCCAAAAATTTAACTCAATTAGCATCTTAAACAAATGACTGTATTTAACAATATTTATAACATCCTAAAGTTGTTCTTTATGAGTTACATATTCATAAACTATTTTTTTTAAACAAATAAAACATTTTACCCATGATCGAAAAACATGATGACTTTACTCATAAAATACATCTGAACATATAACACTAAACAGATACAAAATCTAAAATAGCTGCATAGAAAGGTACAGATGGATTATAGCCGTATACGTGCTCGAAATACTATGAACAATGATCATGTTGCGACCCCATCCTGATAGACTGCCCAAACATTAGATCAATCAAAAATGTCACAAATGAATACATGTTGAAAAAATAAACCTCAAATCATCAGATTGTAGATCCATTTCTACACACAATCAGTTATGCAAAACATGAAAATTACTTACATTGGATAGGAGACATGTGGGACTATGCCTGGATTGGGGCAAAATATATTAGCCATTGCAGCCACCTGAGATATGAGATATGAAATATGAGATATGACTACAGAAATAAGATTAACCGTATATATAGCAAAACCCTAGTTCATCTAAGTGTTGCCCTAATCTCAATGTTGCATTAACCACCCCTTAATAATATTCATATTTTCACATACACACCAATAATTTTACATATGATATACAAAACTTTTTATGCTATGAGGATACTAAAATAAACGTTTATAAACAATATATTTGTATAATTCTAATAATTAAAAATACTAAACGAGTAGTCGTTCATAGCGACGAGATTTTATAACGACTATTTGATGATAGTTATGATGTTTTGGTAAAGTTTTATGTATACAACCTCAAACTATTATAATATAACGTTTATGAAACACACAGATAGAGACTTAAAAGATAATGTAGAAGCACAAAGACCATAAGATGAATGAGTTTGCTACTAGCGTTTGGCAGGTGGGGAGATAGGCTAGGATACCCAAGATGTTCATATATATAATTAAAGAATTGATTATATCAGACGAGTACCCGTGCATAGCAACGGAATTTTATATCGACAAATAGTTTTAGTGATAAAAATTATGGGTTATAAACGAAAAATAATGTTATTTTGAAACCCGGTTCGACCTGATAATATTATTAATAAAAGTTTGAGGATTTGAGGATTAAGCATAATGTTTTGAAACCCGGTTCGACCTGAGTGGTTCAGCCGGTTGAACAATTCCGGTCAAAAAACGGGTTAATTTAAACCGGTCAACCCGACGGGTTGGGTCGACAAACCGGGTCAAATTAAACTGAGTCAACCAGCCGAGTTTGAAGCGTCCCGGGTTAACCCGGTTTTTTATGTATATTAATAGTTTCCTTTTGAAACATTTGTTTCAACATTTACTTTTTTAGTTTCAACATTTCCTTTATTGTGATGTTTTAAGTTTTTTCTTAGCTAATAAAAAATTTTCAACATTTCACATATTGACTTTTTCACTTTTTCATATTGACCATTTTGCTTTTATATGTAGTATAGATATAGTATAGCAGGGCGCGGGTACCCTGTGACTTTTTCACTTTTTCACCCGACGGGTTGGGTCGAAAAACCGGGTCAAATTAAACTGAGTCAACCAGCCGGGTTTGAAGCGTCCCAGGTTAACCCGGTTTTTTTTATGTATATTAATAGTTTCCTTTTGAAACATTTGTTTCAACATTTCTTTTTTTAGTTTCAACATTTCCTTTATTGTGATGTTTTAAGTTTCTTTCTTAGCTAATAAAATTTTTTTAACATTTCACATATTGACCTTTTTCACTTTTTCACATTGACCATTTTCCTTTTATATGTAGTATAGGTATAGTATAGTAGGGCGCAGGTACCCTGTGACGATTAACAAGAGAAATAGGTCTTGATGAGACCTGATTCACCAGTTTGTATCGGTTTCAACGGGTTCTCTCTGGTTCATTTTCGGATGGCTTTTCTTGGTTCGCCGAACCGGTGGCGACACCGGTTCCCGGTTATAAAACCCGTTTTTCAAAACTATATGTATCATCAACTTGTTAGCTTGTATGAAACTTTGTGTGTTATTAATTTGTATAATGTGATAACATGTACTTTTCATTTCAGGGTGTTTTAAAAATAATATTAATTAGTGTGTTTAATTATTTTATATGTTGGGTTATGTTGTAGCTTGTTTAAATTATACATTATGAAAATTTTATTGTTCTTTTTAGTAAGGGATATTTTAATTGGTTGTTTTTAATTTGGTAGATATGCTTTTAATTGGTTGTACAATATTAATAAATTACTGTACTTTTATGTAATGGGCGTTTTAATAAGAATATTAATTACACTATGCATTTGTCTCACCTTTGACTTTCAACATTTCACTTTTCAATGTTTGACCATTTTTCTTTTACTAGACGAGTACCCGTGCATAGCAACGGGATTTTATAGCGATAGATAGTTTATTGATAAAAAAAAGTTTATAGGTTATAAACAGAAAATAATAAAAGTTTGAAGATTTGGGAATTAAACATAATGTTTTTAAACCCGGTTCGACCCGGGTTGTTCAACCGGTTGAACCGTTCTGGTCGGAAAATGAGTTGATTTAAACCAGGTCAACTTGCTAGGTTGGGTCGAAAACTGGNTTGTTTAAATGAAATTTTAGTTTCTTTTTTTAGTTGATTAAATATTGGATCCCTATGATAAAATAAACATCATGGGTATAAAATAACTTTTGTAAAAACACTTTTTGCGGGTTGCGTATTATTCACGTGTAAGAATAGAAGGTGAGATATATTTTTTTTAATCATTCTACCCTTCTGTTTATCAACTCTCCTAATGGGAGGGGGAAATGCGTCATAAAATATACACAATAGATGTAATTCATAAATAAGCTTATACAAAAACACAAGAAAAAAATGGATATATAGAATTTAGAAAGGTTCAAGTTAGCCACATTTTCATGTAATTATCCTTTGAATATATTAGAAGGTATCGAGAGGCAAGAAACATACATGATTAAAAAAAAAGTGCAGACTACCGAGCTGAAGATCGAGAGAATTTTACAACTTGTTCTTTTGATAGAAATTTCAAATCACACAATTTGGACTTAACTTTTTAACCTTTGATATATGTTTATCCAAATAAAATCCATGGCTTGAATTTTATGAAGCAACACCTTAGCCAAAATTACACATACTGTTTGAGTTATAAAACATTTTATTTATCATTCAGATCGAAAACCCCATAGAAACCATATTGCAATCGGGATCACAACGTCTAAAATCTTTTATGCGCGCGTTGCTTGAAAACTAGTATGCCATGACATTAGACCAAAATTGCAAAACTGGACCACATCGAAACCTAGGACCAATCACTCTAAACTTTAGACCACACCAGAAAATAGAGATTATGTGAATCATCTTCAAATTGATTGCACATTAATTAGAGCCCACAATATTGGTTATAGTTGTTTATGGGCCAAGTTGGAATGAATAAGGAACTGATATATCAAAAATCATGGATACATAATGTTTACCTATCGCGGTATAAGATTCTCCCACTTAAAAGTTTGACACTACACTGAAGAAATCTCGTATCTAACTTGATTATTAATAACTTCACTTTGAATTTGCTGCTTCCAATTACGCGATCAGATTGTGGAGGAAAGAGAACAATAGCTATATTGCGATGGTTTAGCTCAACATCTATGCAAAACATTTGTGTTATTAGGATCTTTT
The DNA here is from genome assembly GCA_014162995.1 of Artemisia annua. Taxonomy (NCBI): domain Eukaryota; kingdom Viridiplantae; phylum Streptophyta; class Magnoliopsida; order Asterales; family Asteraceae; genus Artemisia; species Artemisia annua. The sequence continues at coordinate 108,162 of LBNU01036579.1, read as the reverse complement.
AGAGACACTTAACGGCAACCTTTGAAATAGGTCGACTTGAGCTAAAACAAAACTTGTTTAAATTAAAGTGGCGTGATATATAGCAAATCAAATTTTTTAGATTCGCTGCTAGATTCATGAGGGCATCCATCAATTGCAAAATTTTGAGTGCGGGTGACTATCCTAAAAATTTTAATGTCTTTGTCCCTAATAAGGCAAATATGTTCGGAGTGCCAAAGGTCGTATATGAACCGAATTTACAAATTAATTTGCTTTGGAGGAGAGGTATCTATGGATAAGAAAATGTTGTTTCACCCACTGAATATAGAATGTGTCTGGGTGAACCACAAAATCTAATGTTGAAGTTTGTAACTGATTAGATTCTCTAAGTATACTAAATATTTAATTTGATCAAAACGTTTTTAAAGAAATTATATTTATTAGTAGAAAAACATCAACTTATTTCAATACAAATATTCAAACAGCCTAGTATTGATTGGTATTTTACTTTCCTTTACACAATAAAATAAAAATGCACGTCACTATTGTTGGGAATTATTTATAACCAGAATTAAGTCTGGATAGTTAGTTAAGTCGGGTAAATAGTTAAGTCTGCCAGTACTAAGTTAAGTCTAGCATACACTAGTTAAGTCTGTTTATGTTTAGAATGGTTAAGTCTGTTTTGCTTAACAAGTTAGATATCTTAGGAAATATTATAGGAAAGGATATGCACACGGTTAGATATCTTAGGAGAAGATATGCCTGCATCCTTTCACACGTTTTGTAGAATTAGGGTTTCCTTGTAGTATAAAAGGAACCCTATGGCATAATGTTCAATGCCAAGTTTTCTCAAGTTTAATAGAATATAAAGTTAGTAAATCTCTGTGTTGTTGTTACTGCTTGTGTTAATATTCCGCGTTAACATCAAGTATACATTGTTTAAAGAGTTTCTCATATAGATAGTTTGGATTTATCCAAGGTGTCTATTGTCTTACAAAGGCTACTTAGATCCAGAAATTTGGACCTACAACTGTTAGATTGTTAGTGTAGCTTAATCTTGGTCTAATATTAGTATCAGTAAGGCTTGATTAATTTATGCAGAATTTTGATAATTAATCGTTTATTTCGAATAAAAACATGAATAGATTTGTATGTGAACCCTCAATATCACAAGTGAGCAAGAAAAATGGGAATGCACTATGGCTTATACCAGAACCTTCTCTCTAAAAGGTATGAGAAAGCTAATCAGCAATTTCTCTCAACCTCCTTACCCGAAACAAACTAGTTAGAACAAACTTGCATTGTGTCAATCATGTCATTATCACTTCTTGGAGGATCACGAATCAAAGATTGGCAACTATAATCAACTTGAATCATAAGGGTATTGACCTACACTCAGTCTGTTGCCCAATTTGCGATAATGATCTTGAGAACCTTAAGAATGTGTTTACTTTTGCAAGTCGTGCTGATGTTCCAGCAACAAGTATCATCTTGGTTGATGTCGTTGCTCAATTCACTATATGGATTCTTTGGCGTTTTTGGAATGAATCTAACTTCAACTTGCTAATATCTTTATTAATCTCTTACTCTCACAAAATTTTGCATATAAGAACTTTAAGATGTAAACTGAAAACCTATCTTACAAAACTGTAAGTTGTATTTTTTTCCACTTATTTTCTAGTCAATTTTGACTTTTTACCACAAGGGTCAATCTCTATCATATTCAAGATCTTTATGTCATAATCATCAAGAAAAAGAAATAAAACAGCTTGTTTTGAATTTTCATTTATGAGAAAATAAAGAAACGAAACAAAAGGGTTGTTTCATTTTGTTTGTCAAAAATAAAAAGGGTTAGAACAAGCTTTGACAAAAAGGTGCTTTGTATCACGTGAGATTGGTTTGTGAAGATATGAAAGTGGTTTGTGAGGTGTGATTTTTGTAATAAGAGTAGATAAAGAGTAGAGAAAAAGTCAAAAATTGAAATGACTGGGTTCAAAAATTAAGATAATATAAGAAAGAATGAAGTATGTGTTTTGTATGGTTGTTTCACAAATTTAAAAGCAAAGAAATTATTTGTATAGATATGGGACGGCGACGGTGGTGGTGACGACCTGGTAAAGTGGTGGAGGTGACTGAGATGATAGTGGTGTTGGTGGTGGTAGTGTGGGTGAGTGAGGTGATAGTGTTAACTTTTAGAGTAAATACACCGTTCGTCCCTAAGGTTGTACCACAAAATAAGGGTTAATTGTGTGTATTAAAATTTCAAATTTCGAGTAAATACTTGCCACTTTTTGTTATTGTGTGTACTGAACTTTTATTTTTCTTACTGTGTGTATTAAATTTTCAAATTTCGATTATTGTGTGTACCAAAATAATTAACAAAAGTGAAAACGTCTATTATGCCCTTTACATAAAAAAGTATAACAGGAGTTGACTGACAGTCAAATGGGAGAAAATAACGGAAGTACGACCCAACATGATTGTTTTGGACAAGTTTAGGGACGAACAATGTATTTTACTCTATAGCTTATTTGATTTTGGGCTTATGTTTTATAAGATCAATTGTTAGCTTATATAAGCCGAAAAGTTTTACACAAAGTGAGCTTACGAAACACAAGCCCAAACAAACACCCTTCGATACAAACAATCATATGGCTATGTGCATGCATATTCCTTCAACTACCATTAACCATAAAACCTTCCTAAAACCCTTAACACCAACAGCAAAACCCCATTTTTCTTCACCCCATAAAACCCATTTTCATCAAAATGGGACCCTTAAAATAAAGGTGTTTGAGAAGCTTAATGATAAAGAATTAGACCCAGTTCAGATTCTTGAAAATGATGGTGATTGGAGTAGTGGGTTGTTTTGGGCTGTTGTTGGGTTTCTTAATCAGACTTCGAGGTCGAAATGTGTTATCAAGGTCAGTGTTTTGTGTGTGGTTTTTTAATGCTGCATATAAGGTGTTTGATAAAATGTACAAGTAAGGATGATTATAGAGTTTGTGGATTTACAGTATGTTCAAATGATGTTAGCACTTTCTGTGTTCTGGGGGTGGGGGTGGGTAAAATTAGCTTATTTTACGGATGTAAGTAAATAGTAAGGCATAAGCTCGTAAGCCGAAAATTTTCAGCTTATCAGCTTACCATACACCCTTAAACTAGGGATAATGTATGATAAGAACCAAAGTGTTTAACTTTCTATATTGAAAGTGATGTCTATTGAAGTTACTTTATAGCTGGTGAATTATGTATCTTAGTTCATTTATACCAACTCTCAATGAAAGAAAGAAGTGTGTATATAGCAGAATGACAAGAATGGCGAACACTTTTGTGAATCGTCTTTATTAATAAACTCGAGCATATTTTGTCACTTGAAAGTAATTTTAATATTGGGTGAATTCAAAGAAAAGTAGTATACTTGGTGTTGTTTGTGTACAGTATTCTTTAAAGCTTGTTATGTTTAGTGCTAATAGTGCATTATGAACCGGAGGAGTAAGTTTTGTTTATGATGGATATATATGTTTTATAATGTTGTACACCAGGTTTTTGATAGATGGATAAGTAAGGATGGTTCTCGTGTTAGCGAATTTAATTACGAGAGAATCATTAGGTTGTTGGTTGAGGAGGGTCTCGTTGGATATGCAGTTATGGCTCTAAAAGATATGAAGGATATTCACGGAATTCAGGCCTCACCGGTTATTTATGATTTAATCATTCGTGGGTTTATCGAAAAAGGTAGATTTGAAGATGCATTGTTTCATCTAAACGAGATGGAAATTATTGAGATAAAGCCACATACGTCAACGTATAATGAACTGATCAAAGCCTATGCACAGAATGGTTTGTACGACGATATGGCAAAATGTGTGAAGAGAATGGAATCAAATGGTTGTTTTCCTGATCAAGCTACTTATAATTTGCTGATCAGAGAGTTTTCACGAGCTGGGTTGATCAAGAGGCTGGAAAGAACGTGTCGGTTTGTGATGTCAAAAAAGATGGATTTTGAAGCTTCTACCATGGTGGCAATGCTCGAGGCATATGCTAACTTTGGGGATTTGGAGAAGATGGAGAAGGTTTATAGAAAGGTTTTGAGGTTGAAACCGAAAATTTACTTGGATGATGTTTTGATTCAAAAAGTGGCTACTGTTTATATAGAAAATTTTGTGTTTTCTAGATTACATGACATGGGTATCAATCATTATTCAAGAACCGGAAATAATATCGCATGGTGTTTACGAATGCTTGCTCACGCTTGTCTTTTGATCCGAGCAGGAATGGAGTCTGTGGTTCGTGAGATGGACTACAAGAAAGTGAAATGGACTGTGACAATTGCAAACATAATGCTTTTTGCATATGCCAAAATGAACGATTTTGGACATTTTAAAGCAGTACTATTGGAAATGGAAGCTCGAAATGTGAAACCGGACATTTTTACTTGCGGGGTCTTGTATGATACTCACTCGTTTGATGGGTTGGATTCTTGGAGAAAGACGGGATTTTTTGAGGATGTTGTTGAGTTTAAAACCGACCCTTTGGTTCTTGTTGCTTTTGGAAAGGGCGATTTTGTAAGAACTGTTGAACTTGATGACACAAAGAACAAAGTCGGAACATATGAGCATCTAATCAAGTTGGTCAAGCAGCATCAACATAAAAAGAGATGAAGATATGATTTCACAATTGTTTGGATGATCATCGTATCTATGTATATATGCTCATGACTTGTACAAATACTAAACCTGAAATCCTTGTTTATCGTTCTTAGTAGTTTGTTCATTTCCAGGCCTCTGATTCTGCCTATACATATATCACTATTTTGTAACCATTCGTTATCAGTTAATATTGGAGTACATGATGGTTTATATTTCATGTTTACATATCAAATAGTATACAACAAAACAGACAAAACAGTAACACCACATGAATAAAATCTGGACAGATCAATTTTTGTTATGTACCAGTCATCCATTTTTTTGTTTTTTGTTTTTTTTTTTGCTTTTTTTGTTTTTTTTTTTTTCCTGAGATAAGTTGAAGAACTTCATCCAAGAGTTTGTATGTTGAAGTTTTAATAGAAATAAGTGTGCAAGTATTTGTTGCTAAGAAGAAAATGGAACAATCAAGGCATATCCTGTTAACGAATGCGTACCATAAAGTTCAGAAAGTAACGTGATGAACAGTTTGGTATAGCAAAATTCAAATAAGGCAGCCGACTTTTGGACCAGAACTTAGGATTGTTAGATAACTTAATGGAAGATCCAAAAAATGATTAGTTCTTATTGTTAATCAATATTTATAAGTTTCTCAATAACACTGCAAAATTTCATTCCTATGCCTCAACAAGCTAAACATCTGTAATCATATTCATAATTAGACGCCTTTTCTAGTTATTCACGAAGACCAGAGATGATGATCATGCCTTGCTATCAATCATCATGGGCCCTGCCTCCTGTTCTCTTGCTCCACTCTGTTGTTTAACGAAAACAAAAGTTAATAACAAGTAACCTTTACATGCACATGTAGAAAGATCTAAGGTCCATAGGTCTCGCTTCATCACTCATCAGAGACATCAGTGTATCAGTATTAAAAAGGAAATAATAGAAATATATATATAGGAACTTACAGCAGAATTTAGGTGCTCAAGTTTGTTCATTTTCGCAAAAATATTTCCATAGAACTGTGCGTCCTTCTTGTTATACTCTTTCACCTATTCTTTCCACAGTTTGTACTCCAACTTCACATCCCTAATCCATAAACAATTTAAATTAAAAAGTTAAAGGTGGAAAGATGGGCCGGTTGCATAACATATTAAAACGGATGTGGATTGAAACAACTCATTTGTCTGTCATACTGGTCGAAACGGTCTGGCTTGGCTTACCAAATGGATTTGGGTTGAAATAGGCAGGGCTGGGTTTACCCACAAACACATTTTTGCCTTTTTTTATTCTTTATAAATGTTTAATGGTAAATCTTTGAATGTAAACAAGTTGTGATACTGTATATATTAAAAATAGACATTAGGTAATTTTCAACTCGTTTGGCTCATTTGACCCATTTCCCTTCTGGCAAATCTTGTAATTGACCATTTTGAAATAAAAACAACCCAAATGGACCCATTCATAAGTGAGGGGTTATAATTTCCAAGTTTATTTAAAGTGAAAGATTCAGAAGACTAGATTTATTTACCTATTATCAGGATCGATCTCGAGTGCTTTCTTGATATCCATCTCAGCAAGATCCAAATCGACAAGCTGAATATAAGCTTGGGCTCTCCTGTAAAGCGCCTTAAAATTCTTGCTGTCAGCATCTAATACCTTTGTACAAAGCTTTACCGCTTGTTTGTAGCCTCTCAAATTTAATTTACAGGCAGCATTGTTTAGATTGCAGCAGAATTTTAGCATTTTGGCCCGCTGTTTCTCGTCTTCGCTGAAAGCTGAGTCATATTCGACGAAACTGAGCCTATGTCATAAAAAATGGTTGTATAATCAGAAAAAACTTGCTTAAAAATGCCTTTGTATGATTGACACACATGTGTCTTTTAAAACTGATTATGGCAATGTTGACAAAGTACAGTCAGATGTATCAAAAAATTGGTGCATGGGATAATGTTTCAATGGATAAAATGAATACAACTTGGTTATATTAAAAAATTACCATCTCATAGCCTCACCGAGATAAGGTTGCGGCAATTCACGAGAAAGATTTGTAACTTTTTTCTCTCGAGTCTACACAACCTCATCATGATGAATTATAAAGACAGCTGGTATAAGGCACCGCATTCTTGTTTATGAACACATTAAAAGTTTGCTCATTAACCAATGTAGGACAAAACTTTTGTACGCAATCGTTATACAAAAACTGTCGTATATCATCCAGTAATGCTGTTATTTTTAAATATTCAATTCTGCAGCAGATATAAAACTGATTATCTATCTCGCTTCTAGATAATCAAATGCTATTTCATCCGAACACTAAAAACCGATAATTACTTCACCCAGTTTTTATCTTGAATGTGATTTAACCTCTTAACACTATGGTACCATAGACACATATGATACCTCAGAACGTGCATATACAAAAAATAAACATTAGTATAAACATCTGTTTATGAACCAGGTGCATTTCACAAAATTTATGATTTTTTTTCAAGAATTTACATTAAAACCCAAAATCCATTGGTGTCCCGAGACCCACCCTGTTTCCGTCATTGTCTCCGAAACAACATATTCGTCAACCACAAACTTCAGCATTCATGAATGAAAAAAAGCAACTCAAATATATACAGAATAACTTAGAAGAACCAAGATTTACATGTGATTTCATGATACAGTTCAATGTCCAAAACCAATATGTAAACAAAAAAATAAAGCTTGAAATGCTATGGACAAACACAAACATGTTTGCAGCGGACGAAGGAGTTTAGGATGTTATCAGTCTCTTCTAAATTAAGCGAAGGTGGTTCAGTTATTGGTAGTCTCTCTTTGGATCTCACTCTTTTGGCAAACTCGTGGGGCAATTCAAGATGGAGAAGTTATTCGATCCATTTATGGTGGGTCTAACGGTAATTAAAATTCTTCTTTAATTATTTTCACTATACATAACCGGTTTCTTAAATGTACAGGATCTGGAAAATATGAAGTTTAATATAATTGAAAAAAAAAATGAAATTCAACCCACTCCACCGTATAGTAGCCGGTGTTTTGATACAATTTACAATGCCCGTACACATCCAGAATAGAAAGGCTGAGATGATAATATACTCGTTATCGCTGTCATCTGGTGTTGTTGATGCATAGGTTGGACCTACTGCACAACCAGCAACTTTCTGTCAGCGTCTCCTAGGTGCCTTCATCTCCACCCAGCCGGAACCCTCCACAATAGTCCATTACTGTACGTGCCGGTTTATGTCAGATGCCTAATAACATATAAATTAGTTTGAATACTAAAGTGATCAAGACACATGTTCTCGATGCTTAATAATGCTAATCAAATTAACACCAACTTGAAAACATAGAGCACAAATAGGGAAAAAAAAGATCAATACAAGATATGAGCAGAACCATGCTGACCATCAATAAGTTAACACAACACCTACCATATAAAACAAATTTGTATGTAACAATCTTCATTACATATATCCTATACTTGTTCTTAATTTGTATACATAAGTTTCTTCACAATCACAAAACATTATAACAACGATAGTATCACTATGAAAATCTGTACGGTATGTGGAATTCTTGCACTAAGACATACAGAGTATTTTGGAGCATTCTTTTTTCTTCTTGATCAGTTTTCTTACCACTCACCTTTGGGTCACAATATCAATCTTCTGAAAGGTGTCTAAGGGTTCAAGATTATTCGACATATCAATCCTTCTCTTCTTCCTTATAACATCCCAGTTGATTTATTTGATCCGCAGAAGTTTCAACATAAAGTATGCATAAATTAGCATAACATATTTGGTTTATATCTTATCTACTATCTTTATGAATCGGCATGTGTCAAAAAAAGAAGTATCTTTACCCGGTATCCGGTAAAAGGTTTTATAGTTTTCTATATATAAGTGCTGATTATTAATGTATAAAAGTGTTAGACCTTCCTCCTAGTAGTCATTCTTCATCTCAAAGTTCTCAGGGAACTTCTCCATGTCAAAATCCCTTTGATCAATCATGGTCATCAAGCAGCGTCTTTTACTCTCTCTGACATCTGAACTGCCTGCAAACTCGAATCTCTCAAAATCTGTTTCTTTAGTGTCGGAATCAGAATCACATCCTTCTGCGACTTCCTTTCCAGCAAGATTAAATCCAGTATCACGTATTAACCCAACATCCAATTCCACATTTGTTGGGATTATATCACTTATTAATCCAAGCTTCACTTCATCTGTAACAACAGATTTCTTATCATTTATCAGTCCCATGTCATCATCTTTTTCTTTTGGACTTGCCGTTACAGGATCGTTTCAAAGCCATGGGATTCTTTGATCACTTTCTTCATTAAATCCCGTCTGTATTATATCTAGCAGAAGTACGTCGACTTGCCATTATCCATGGATCAGCTAGGAAGCAGGATTCAGTCTAGAAGAACTCTGATGGTCCATAAGAGATACCAGCCTGTGCTTATAACAAGGCTCGGTCAGCCATTACATCAGCAAATCCTGAAAAACCATCCAGAAAACGCAAACATAAGTAATGGCCGTTTGATATGTGATATTGTGAACAAGCATTCAAAGACTACCAACTTCATTTGGCAGCTAATGCATGTTCAATCTATATAGAATTTACAATCTAAAATAACTACAGACAATAAGCAAGTTATAAAACATGAATATGTTCAATCTATATAGAATTTACAATCTAAAATAACTACCAACTTCATTTGGCAGCTGATAAACAACAAGCACGTCTGAATTCATAAATCATTGTTAGCAAAAAAAGATGTTAGGTCAATCACTTTTCAATTGTATATATCTATATATATACTAACATCTGCACAACTTTTTGGGCCAAAAATTTAACTCAATTAGCATCTTAAACAAATGACTCTATTTAACAATATTTATAACATTCTAAAGTTGTTCTTTATGAGTTACATATTCATAAACTATTTTAATTTTTTAAAAAAAATAAAAGATTTTACCCATGATCGAAAAACATGATGACTTTACTCATAAAATACATCTGAACATATAACACTAAACAGATACAAAATCTAAAATAGCTACATAGAAAGGTACAGATGGATTATACCCGTATACATACGTAGCTCCTCGAAATGCTATGAACAATGATCATGTTGCGACCCCATCCTGATAGACTGCCCAAACATTAGATCAATCAAAAATGTCAGAAATGAATACATGTTGAAAAAATAAACCTCAAATCATCAGATTAATGTAGATCTATTTCTACACACAACCAGTTATGTAAAACTTGAAAATTACTTACATTGGATTGGAGACATGTGGGACTATGCCTGGATTGGGGCAAAATATATTAGCCATTGCAGCCACCTGAGATATGAGATATGACTGCTGAGATAAGATTAACTGGTAGTCTGGTATATATAGAAAAAACCCTAGTTCATCAAAGTGTTGCCCTAATATCAATGTTGCATTAACCACCCCTTAATAATATTCATATTTTCACACACACACCAATAATTTTACATACGATATACAAAACTTTTTATGCAATGAGGATACTAAAATAAACATTTATAAACAATATATTTGTATATTTCTAATAATTAAAAATGCTACACGAGTAGTCGTTCATAGTGACGAGATTTTATAGCGACTATTTGATTATAGTTATGATGTTTTGGTAAAGTTATGTATACAACCTCAAACTATTATAATATAACGTTTATGAAACACACAGATAGAGACTTAAAAGATAATGTAGAAGCACAAGACCATAAGATGAATGAGTTTTCTACTAGCGTTTGGCAGGTGGGGAGATAGGCTAGGATACCCAAGATGATACACGAGTATATAATTAAAGATATTGATTATACTAGACGAGTACCCGTGCATAGCAACGGAATTTTATAGCGACAAATAATTTTAGTGATAAAAAATAGTTTATGGATTATAAATGAAAAATAATAAAAGTTTGAGTATTTGGGGATTAAACATAATGTTTTGAAACCCCGTTCGACCTGGGTGGTTCAACCGGTTGAACAATTCCGGTCAAAAAATGGGTCAATTTAAATCGGTCAACCCGACGGGTTGGGTCGAATAACCGGGTCAAATTAAACTGAGTCAACCCTCCGGGTTTGAAGCGTCCCGGGTTAACCCGGTTTTCGATGTATATTAATAGTTTCTTTTGAAATATATGTTTCAACATTTCTTTTTTTAGTTTCAACATTTCCTTTATTGTGATGTTTTAAGTTTTTTCTTTCCTAATAAAATTTTTTCAACATTTCACATATTGACTTTTTCACTTTTTCACATTGACCATTTTGCATTTATATGTAGTATAGAAGTATAGATATAGTATAGTAGGGTGCGGGTACCCTTTGACGATTAACCGGAGAAATAGGTCTCGGTGAGACCTGATTCATCAGTTTGTATCGGTTTCAACGGGTCCTCTCTGGTTCATTTTTGGATGGCTTTTCTTAGTTAGCCGAACCGGTTGCGACACCGGTTCCCGGTTGAACCCGTTGGTTCGGTCCGTTTTTCAAAACTATATGTATCATCAACTTGTTAGCTTGTATAAAACTTTGTGTGTTTCATTAATTTGTATAATGTGTATTATAATATGTACTTTTCATTTTAGGTTGTTTTAAAAATAACATTAATTAGTGTGCTTAATTATTTTATATTTTGGGTTATGTTGTAGCTTGTTTATATTGTACATTATGAAAATTTTATTATACTTTTTTGTAAGGAGTGTTTTAATTGGTTGTTTTTAATTTGGTAGATATGCTTTTAATTGGTTGTACAATTTGAATAAATTATTGTAATTTTAAGTAATGAGGTGTTTTAATAAGAATATTAATTACATTATACGTTTCTCTCACTTTTGACTTTCAACATTTCACTTTTCAATGTTTGACCATTTTTCTTTTATATGTAATATATATATAGTTTCTGATTAATTGTGATTGGTAGCAATATTAGACAATTTATTAAAACATAAGTAAAAGGTTTTGAAATTTAAGGGGGGTATTTTGGGTATACAACATCACTCGTTTTTAAGTTATAAGAATAAGTAGCACAAATATTTATTAAAACTGCATGTCCGATAACTTATTTTGTTTAAATGAAATTTTTGTTTCTTTTTTTTAGTTGATTAAATATTGGATCCCTATGATATGATAAACATCATGGGTATAAAATAACTTTTGTAAAAACACTTTTTCTGGGTTGCGTAATATTCATGTGTAAGAATAGAAGGTGAGATATACTTTTTTAATCATCTTAACCTTCTATTTATCAACCCTCCTAATGGAAGGGGGAAATGCGTCATAAAATATACACAATAGATGTAATTCAGAAATAAGCTTATACAAAAACACAAGAAAAAAATTGATACATAGAACTGAGAAAGGTACAAGTTAGCCACATTTTCATGTAATTATCCCTTGAATATATTTGAAGGTATTAAGAGGCAAGAAACATACATAATAATTATTAAAAAAAAGAAAAAAAAAAAAAAAAAAAAAAAAAAAAAAAAAAAAAAAAAAAAAAAAAAAAAAAAAAAAAAAAAAAAAAAAAAAAAAAAAAAAAAAAAAAAGGAAAGGAAAAAAAGTCTCATACTACCTAGCTGTAGATCGAGAAAATTTTACAACTTGTTCTTTTGATCGAAATTTCAAATCACACAATTTGGACTTAACTTTTTAAACTTTGATATATATTTATCCAAATAAAATCCATGGCTTCAATTTTATGAAGCAACACCTTAGCCAAAATTACACATATTGTTTGTGTTATTAAACATTTAATTTATCATTCAGATAGAAAACCCCATAGAAACCATATTGCAATCTGAATCACAACGTCTAAAATCCTTTATGCGCGCGTTGCTTGAAAACTGGTATGCCATGACATTAAACCAAAATTGCAAAACTGGACCACATCGAAACCTAGGACCAATCACTCTAAAACTTTAGACCACACTAGAAAATAGAGATTATGTGAATCATCTTCAAATTGATTGCACATTAATTAGTCCCCCACAGTAATGGTTATAGTTGTTTATGAGCCAAGTTGGAACGGGTAAGGGACTGATATATCAAAAATCATGGATACATAATTTTACCTATCGTGGTATAAGATTCTTCCACTTAAAAGTTTGACACTACACTGTATCTAACTCGATTATCAATAACTTCACTTTGAATTTGCTGCTTCCAATTACGCGATCAGATTGTGGAGGAAAGAGAACAGTAGCTATATTGCGATGGTTTAGCTCAACATCTACGCAAAACATTTGTGTAATTAGGATCTTTTAGAGACACTTAACGGCAATCTTTGAAATAGGTCAACTTGAGCCAAAACGAAACTTGTTTAAATTAAACTGGCGTGATATATAGCAAATTAAATTGTTTAGATTCGCTACTAGATTCACGAGGGCATCCATTAATTGCAAAATTTTTAGTGCAGCTGACTATCCTACAAATTTTAATGTCTTTGTCCCTAATAAGGCAAATATGTTCGGAGTGCCATTCAAGGTCGTATACGAACCAAATTTACAAATTAATTTGCTTTTGAGGAGACGTATCTATGGATAAGAAAATGTTGTTTCACCCACTGAATATAGGATGTGTCTAGATGAACCACAAAATCTAATGTTGAAGTTTGTAAGTGATTAGATTCTATAAGTATACTAAATATTTAATTTGACCAAAACGTTTTTAAAGAAATTATATTTATTAGTAGAAAAACATCAACTTATTTCAATACAAATATTCAAATAGCCTAGTATTGATTTGTATTTTACTTTCTTTTACACAACAAAATAAAAATGCACATCAATGTTAGATTGTTAGTGTAGCTTAATCTTGGTGTAATATTAGTGTCAGTAAGGCTTGATTAATTTAAGCAGAATTTTGATAATTAACTGATTATTTTGAATAAAAACATGAATAGATTTTGTATATGAACCCTCAATATCACAAATGATCTCTCTAAAAGGTATGAGAAAGCTAATCAGCAATTTCTCTCAACCTCCTTACCCGAAACAGACTAGTTAGAACAAACTTGCATTGTGTCAATCAGGTCATTATCACTTCTTGGAGGATCACGAATCAAAGATTGGCAGCTATAATCAACTTGAATCATAAGGGTATTGACCTACACTCAGTCTGTTGCCCAATTTGCGATAATGATATTCAGAACCTTAAGAATGTGTTTACTTTTGCAAGTCGTGCTGATGTTCCAGCAACAAGTACCATCTTGGTTGACGTCGTTGCTCAATCCACTATATGGATTCTTTGGTGTTTTGGAATGAATCTAACTTCAACTTGTTAAAGAAAATAGTCGAGCTTATCAGCTTTTCCAAATCTCAGTAAGCCGATAAGACCATATAATAACTAATCCATACACCCTTAAACTAGGGATAATGTATGATAAGAACCAAAGTGTTTAACTTTCTATATTGAAACTGTCATGTGTATTGTGTTGAAGATATAAACTAAATATAGTATATAATATAGTCTAAGGACCAAATAGTATTTATTGTTTTATGTGTCGAATATGTAAAGCCTGTAAACCATTTGGTTATGGGCTGGGTCAATATGGGTCGTTTAGTTTGTTAGGGTATAAACGGTTATTTAGTTTAGATAGGTTACAACGATTAGGAAAAGTCACAACGATTACTTTTAGTGAACAGGTACGCCTCTTCATGTAGGCAACGATTCTATATGTATAAATAGGTCTAGGTTCTGTAAACAATCATCAATTCAATATACAAATTCAATTACTATAAATTCTGATATTGAAGCATACTTGTTTCTGTATTTTCTGTCTTAAACACATCAGAAGACAAAAACCAAATTGGAGGTTACTAACAGTGGTATCAGAGCGTGTATTCGATTCAGGGAGGAAAAAGGAAAATCAATCAGAGGGCGCTGTTTTTGTTCCTTGTATAGAAACAGAGATAGAGACGGTTTTTGGTTAGTGATTGTTCTTGTTCGGATATAAGAACACCGAAAACAGGGTGCAGTGTTTTGATAGAAGAAATCAGAAATCGATTGGGCTGTTTGTAAAATAGAAAGGAAGATAAGAACAACAATTGGGGTTTTTTATTTGTTTGCAAAGATCATTCAAGTAACAACACCAACAAGTAAGTTTCTTGTTTATTTTGTTTTTGTTAACTATCGTGAATTGCAAAAACAAAAGGAGTGCATCATTTTTCTACTGTGATTAATTAGTGGGAAAAACTAGTAATTTGGTTTGATAGTTACAAGAAAACAACAACAAAAAATAAATACTTGATTGGTAGATTTGATTGTGAAAAAGAGAAAAACACCGGTTTTGGTGATTATAAAGGGAATTTTTTTGTTGTTCTTAGTAGAAGGAAAGAATCAAATTGTGTATAGTTTTCTGTCAAGTGGGTAGACTTTAGAAAAACGGGAAATACAAATTAAGGGAAAGTTTGATTCTTAGAGGAAGAAGATTACTGGTTTTAGAAGATTGGGTTAGGGTAGTTTGAGATCATTAGCGGATTAGCGGGATTGATCAAGATCAACAGCGGAGAAGCGGGTTTAATTGTCAATAGTGGTGAAGCGGGCATAGTTGTCATTAGCAAGAAGCGGACGTGACAATTATTTGCTAGGCGGATTTGGTTTTCAACAGCGAGGCGGGTTTGATCACATACCCGGAAATCAAAGAAACCGAGTATCAAGATTGGAAAAGGTAGGAAGAAAAGGAAAGGGGATAATAGACAAAGATGTTACTAAAGTTTGTCAAAATGTTCACCTAAGTTACTAAAGTTTTTTTCGTTACAAAGAGGTTACTCAAGTTTGGTTACCGGTTATATAAGTTACTCTGTATGTTTTAACCGACTACTACAGGGTTTTTTTTTTTTTTTTTTTTTATAAAATAAATAAATAAATAAAGAATAAAAAAAATTTAAAAATAAAGAAATAACATTTAAAAAAATTAAAAACAAAAAAAAAAAGTAGTTAAAATAAAATCAAAAAATTAAAGAAAAGAAAAGAGTGTAAAATAAAAAAAATAAAAAATAAACAAATAAAATAGATAATAAACACAACAATTTTTGCTACGTTGGAGTAACGTTTTCATATGTTATCAGTCCATGATTTAGCATTCTTCTTGACGGTTTTTGTCTTTGTACAGTTTTTTCATTGCTTTCATACATTTTATATGCTTTCTTTACGTTTCTTGAGCCGTTTATTATGACATGTTTTTGGCGTCTTTGAATACGGTTCTTGGACCGGTAATTTTAAGGTTTGTGGTGGAAACGTAGAAAAATATATGGAAATGGTACACAAGCGTATAAATGCGCACAAATGTTAATAACAAAACCTAGATGGAAAACATAAAATGGAAAAAAGGACGTACGAAAACTGACAAGAAAGCCACGTACGAACTGGAGAAAAAACGTCCGACAAAAGAGTGAGGATACAAAAAACACGACGAAGGAGTATAAACATAAACGTACGAAAATGGGATAAAAACGGGTAAACAAGTGTAAAGAAAGTACGACAAGAGGAGAAAAACAGGTACATAGAGAACGTATAGAAAACGACGTGAGCAACATGGCGAAAACTATACAAATACTATGAAGGAAAAAACGTAAAAGAAAAAAAAAAAAAAAAGAAAAAAAGAAAAAAAAGAAAAACCAAAACGCGAAACAGGTGATACTTGTGGTCGGTTTTAGGCCCGTTGCAGTAAGGCCCATTTAATAAATCCGTAAGGTACTATAGTGAACATACTTGTAAGACTGTTGAAGACTCATGTGCTGACGTGCAAGAACCGGTAATCATCCGGTTGCCCGACCCCTCGTAGTAACGGGGAATGCCACTTTTTTAAACATTGAGGTAAGCCGGCATATAATAAAGGCGTTAACTTAGGGTAAATGCGTTTGTAACGAACAAAAACTTTAGTGAACTTAGGGTGAACATGTTTGGCAAACTTTAGTGAACATGATTTGTCTAATAGACCCAAGCAAGGAAACGGTGCAGGGCGATAAGAATGAAACCAACGAAGGAGTCTAGCGTGGGAACGATCCAATGCTCCAATACCCTGTTGCTTCAGATTCACGAATTACAGCGATTTGGGTAGTAAAGATTAAGTGGCGTTAGGTTCAATGTTCCATGGAATCTGGGAAGCAGTTGAACCAACAACGGGCGCGGGTTTTTTGTTTTTTTTTGTGGGCGCCGGGGGGGCCATGCGCTGAAGTTGATCAAAAGAGAAAGACAACCATGGACAACTTTGCACATGTGCTATACCCAAGCACATTCCCAGAAAATATCTGGTTTTGGACAATTTCAAGCTTACTTTCGGCAAAAGAAAATTTGGGAAGCATAAAGGTTCGACACGTGGAGTGAAAGGTTAAGGAAGCACGCGTTCACACTTGAATCAGGAGTTTTGAATCGTTAAAAAATGGGTGCAAATGAATCCACTAGATGTCCTTATGCGGAGAAGATTAGTGGAATTGTGTTTCACAAGCCGATACAATCTGGGATCATACTTTGGATGAAAAGAGACAGGTTTCAAAAACTGCCTAGGATCGTTTGCCAGAAAAGTTATTCAAATAGTACGCGGCGATTTGAGCAATTTGGCGGATTTTGAATACGATGCCGTGTTCAAGAAAGCCGTGGGGACGGGGGGAATTTAAAAGCTTTCTGAGGATCACGGGACCGAAAAAAGGTGTCAAAGAAGAAGACGGGTCCAGTAGCCTATTGTTCAGGCAAAGTAGTTATGACAAAGGAGTAAGACCAGAGGAACACAAGTGTGAATATTTGGCGGTTGTGACGCAAGACAGAAAGATCCTTTGGACGTGGCCAAGGACGGAGGTCGGGGTCCGGAGAGTCAAGCTTATGGCGACACACGGAGCAATGGAGCCAACGTGAGGAGTGTTCACATGCAATGAACTTGGGCTATAGCAATGAATGTCATAAAATGGAAAATAAGAAAGTATGATGTCAAATCTGACTTTCAGTTACGAGGATCGAGGGCCCACGTTATGTATACACACAGTTGCAAAGATGAAGAAGAAGACCTCATTTAACGCATATTTAGTTTAAGGTGGGAGGTGTGAAGATATAAACGTATTAAATATAGATATATAATATAGTCCTAAGGACCAAATAGTAGTGTATTTGTTTTATGTTCGTTGTAAAGCCTGTAAATACCATTTGGTATCGGGCTTGGTCAATACTGGGTCGTTTTAGTTTGTTGTTGTAATTAAACGGTTATTTAGTTTAGGATAGGTTAGCAACGATTAGGAAAGAGTCACCAACGTTAATTTAGTGAACAGGGTATGCCTCTTCATGTAGGCAACGATTCTATATGTATAAATAGGTCTAGGTTCTGTAAACAATCATCAATTCAATATACAAATTCAATTACTATAAATTCTGATATTATAGCATACTTGTTTCTGTATTTTCTGTCTCAAACACATCAGAAGACAAAAACCAAATTGGAGGTTACTAACATATTGAAGTTACTTTATAGCGAATTATGTATCTTAGGTCATTTATGCCAATTCTCAATGAAAAAAGAAGTGTGTGTATATATACTAGAATGACAAGAATACATAAAAGGTCTTTTATGGCGAACTCTTTTGAGAATCATCTTTATTAACAAACTCGAGCATATTTTGTCATTTGAAAGTAGTTTTAATATTGGATGAATTCAAAGAAAAGAAGTATGCTTGGTGTTGTTTGTGTACAGTATTCTTTAAAGCTTGTTATGTTTAGTGCATTATGAACCGGAGGAGTAAGTTTTGTTTATGATGGATATGTATGTTTTATAAGGTTGTACACCAGGTTTTCGATAGATGGATAAGTAAGGATGGTTCTCGTGTTAGCGAATTTAATTATGCGAGAATCATTAGGTTGTTGGTTGAGGAGGGTCTCGTTGAAGATGCAGTTATGGCTCTAAAAAATATGAAGGATATTCATGGAATTCAGGCCTCACCGGTTATTTATGATTTGATCATTCGTGGGTTTATCGAAAAAAGAAGATAAAGCCGCATACGTCAACGTATAATGAGCTGATCAAAGCTTATGGGCAGAATGGTTTGTATGACGATATGGCAAAATGTGTGAAGAGAATGGAATCAAATGGTTGTTTTCCTGATCAAGCTACTTATAATTTGCTGATCAGAGAGTTTTCACGAGCTGGGTTGATCAAGAGGATGGAAAGAACGTGTCGGTTTGTGATGTCAAAAAAGATGGATTTTGAAGCTTCTACCATGGTGGCAATGCTCGAGGCATATGCTAACTTTGGGGATTTGGAGAAGATGGAGAAGGTTTATAGAAAGGTTTTGAGGTTGATACCGAAAGTTTACTTGGATGATGTTTTGATTCAAAAAGTGGCTACTGTTTATATAGAAAACTTTATGTTCTCTAGATTACATGACATGGGTATCAATCTTTATTCAAGAACCGGAAATAATATCACATGGTGTTTACGAATGCTTGCTCACGCTTGTCTTTTGAGCCGAGCAGGAATGGAGTCTGTGGTCCGTGAGATGGACTACAAGAAAGTGAAATGGACTGTGACAATTGCAAACATAATGCTATTTGCATATGCCAAAATTGAAGATTTTGGACATTTTAAAGCAGTACTATTGGAAATGGAAGCTCGAAATGTGAAACCGGACATTGTTACTTGCGGGTCTTGTATGATACATAAAGATTTGATGGGATAGATTCTTGGAGAAAGATGGGATTTTTTGAGAATGTTGTTGAGTTTAAAACCGACCCTTTGGTTCTTGTTGCTTTTGGAAAGGGGGATTTTCTGAAAACTATTGAAGAACTTGATGACAGAAAGAGCAAAGTTTGGACATATGAGCATCTAATTGAGTTGGTCAAGCAGCATAAACATAAAAATAGATGAAGGTATGATTTCACGATTTCATATCTGTGTATATATGCTCAAGGCTTGTGCAAATATAAAATGTGACATCCTGGTTTATCGTTCTTAGCAGTTTGTTCATTTCCAGGCCTCTGATTCTGCCTATAGATATATCACTATTTTGTAACCATTCGTTATCAGTTGACATTCGACTACATGATATTTATATTTCATTTTTTCATATCAAATGGTATACAGCAAAACACTAAAACCACATGAATAAAATTATGGACAGATCAATGTTTTGTTATGTACTTGTAGTCATCCATTTTTTGTATTTTTTTCTTTTTTTTTTTCTGTGATAAAGGTGAAGAAGAACTTCATCCAAAAGTTCGTATGTTTCAGTTTTAATGTAAATAAGTCTGTGCGAGTATTTGTTGCTAAGAAAAAAATGGGACAATCGAGGCATATCCTGTTAGCAAATACATGCTAATGTTCAAAGAAGGAACGAGATGAACAGATTGGTATAACAAAATTTGAATAATGCAGCCGACTTCGCGATAGCAACAGAATTTGGATACTTGAGTAGTTAGGACTTACGAACGTTAAATAACTTGATGAAAGATCCAAAAAATGGTTAGTTCTTATTTTTAATCATTTTTTATAAGTTTCTCGATAACACTGCAAAATTTCATTACTATGCTTCAATGAGCTAAACATCTGTAATCATATTCATAACTATACGCCTTTTCTAGTTATTCACTAAGGCCAGAGATGATGATCACGCCTTGCTATCAATCGTCATGGGCCCTGCCTCCTGCTTTCTTGCTCCATTCTGTAGCTTAACAAAAGTTAAAGTTAATAATATTCACATACAAATTTAGAAAGATCTAAGGCCGATAGGTCTCGCTTCATCCAAGACATTCGACATCAGTGTATCAGTTTCATGAAGGTAATGAAAGACATATATATTGGGACTTACAGCAGAACTTAGGCGCTCAAGTTTGTTCATTTTCGCAAAAATATTTCCATAGAACTGCGCGTCCTTCTTGTTATACTCTTTCACCTTTTCTTTCAACAGTTTGCACTCGAACTTCACGTCCCTACTCCGTAAGCAATTTAAGGTTACAAAGAGCATATCTATACAAAGATTTTGACTTAATTTAAGTCAAATTAAAAGGTGGTAAGATAGGCCGATTAAGTAACATGTCAAAACATGTTTGGGTCGAAACAAGTCTCTCTTTTTTTTTTTTTTTTTTTTTTTTTGGTAGCATGCATCGAAATGGGCTGGCTTAGTCTACAAAATAAATTTAGGTTGAAATGTGCCGAGTTGGGTTGACCCTCGAACACTTTTTTGTCCATTTTTTAAATTTCTTTTATGACTAATTAATGCAAAGTCTTCAAATTAAAACACTTTGGGAGATTGTAGGTGCTAAAAATAGACTTCGGGTGATTTCAACCCGTTTGGTCCATTTGGCGTTAAAATTTTAGTTGACCATTTTGCGATAAGACACAACCCAAATGGACCCATTCATATGTAAATGGGTCAAAGACTTCCACCTTTTCTGGAAGTGAAAGATCAAAAAGACCAAGATTAATTTACCTATTATCAGGATCGATCTCGAGTGCTTTCTTAATATCCATCTCAGCAAGATCCAAATCGACAAGCTGAATATAAGCTTGGGCTCTCCTGTAAAGCGCCTTAACATTCTTGCTGTCAGCATCTAATACCTTTGTACAAAGTTTTACCACTTGCTTGTAGTCTCTCAATTTTAATTTGCAGGCAGCATTGTTTAGATTGCAGCTGATTTTTAGCACTTTTGCCTGCTGTTTCTCCTCTTCGCTGAAAGCTGAGTCATATTCGATGAAACTAAGAGCCTAAGTCATTAAAAATGGTTGTATGATTAGAAAAAACTTGTTCAAAATGCCTTAATGTGATCGACACACTTGTATCTTTTAAAACTGATTATGCAATGTTGACAAAGAACAGTCAGATAATAAACTGTATCAAAAAATTGTTACATAGGATTGTGTTTCAATGTATTTCTGCTAATTTGAAGTTGTACTAATCAAACTTAAGGTTTTAACTAAATTCTGATAGTTAAGGACAATGGATAAAATGAATACGACGCCGTTATATTAAAAAAATACTATCTCATAGCATCACCAAGAGATGGATGTGAAGGCGCGCGAGAAAGATTTGCAACGTTTTTCTTCCGAGTCTACACAACCTCATCATGATGAATTATACAGACAGCTGTTATAAGGCACCACATTCTTACTTATGAACACATCAAAAGTTTGCGCACTAACCAATGTGGGACAAAACTTTTGTACACAATCTTTATTAAAAAAAATGATGTATATTATCTAGTAATGCTGATAATTTTAACTACTCAATTCTGAAGCAGGTATACAACTGTTTATCTGACCTCTAGATAATCAAATACATCCAAACACTAAAAACCGATAATTACTATGTCAAGTCACGCTAATCAGATAATAAGTTTCATAAGGCAAAGCCAAACACCCCTAAGTCTCTTAAGATTTAGCAAAGGGTAGTATTGTACCAAACACTTGTTTACCTTCTCATATCTCTTGGAAGCCCTCTCGTATTTTTGTTTCTTGAAAATGGTATTCCCTTCTTCTTTCTTTCTCCCACAAGTTTCGATCTTTTCTGGTGTAGTTAGTTCCCATGAATCTTTTTCCTATAAATAGCAACCGTTTAAGTTACTTTAACCATTTACGCTCACAAAGTTTTCAGGATACATAAAAAGATCAAGACTTTCCATGCATATACCTTTTCAAAGGAAACCAACTCGACATCATAATTCACAGTGGAATTTGCAGGAACAGTAGCAGACTCCTGATGTGATTCGTTTGAACCAAACGCATATTCTGGATGAATAGTTAGGATTGCAACTTCACCTTTCTTCATGGTCTTTACACCTCTATCAAGCCCGTCAATAACTTGTTCTGTCATAAAATTACGACTTCATTTCGTTAGTGCTTGATTTTCTGGGTCTTTCAAAAAAAAATAAAAAAATAATAATAAAATAAAATTGCAAAAACATCAGCAGTTTGACACCAAAAAGGGACCCACCTTCGTCTATTTTGAACTCAAATGGCGCCTCATTGTCCCCTTTATTTACAAACACAGTTCCATCTTGAAGTTTTCCAATCAGTTTCACTATAACCAAATAAGCGTATTGTGTTAATTGGTATTAAACAGTATATTCAAAATAAACTGGATCGAATCTGATAAGGCCTGGTAGGCCCAAATTTTTCACAGTTTCAGTGATTAGAACCGAGGTTGATTAGAGCATGCTTTTTTTGCCCATGTTAATGCCGGGCTTCTTAGGCCTGGGCCCTGTACATCTCTAATTCCGACTCATTTACTGATAAACGGGTTGATTCGCGCTTTGTTTTATCTCAAACGGGTCAAACGAGTTAAAAGACACCCGAAGTCTAGTTTCCCCATGTACTAAAAGATAACATGTTTCAACTTGACCTGTTTTGACTTTTGAATCCTAAACCAGCCCGTCCCAATTGTCCATCTTGTCACCTCTACAAAATACCAATAAAAATACAACAAAGAAGAAACCTTGGACAATTGCACCATCATTCGGGCGATCATATCCTTCTCCCTCCTTCAAGATTTTCTTTGAAACCTTATTGTCAGTTGTAACTTCAGAAACAATCTTCCATGAAACCAACTCGAGCGTTATCTGGAGGGTAGTGTTTGGTGGCACCACACCGTCATTACCACTTGCTGGTTCCCAACCATTCTCCCCAAATGCATCTGCAAAGATGTCAAAATATGACATCAAGATTCAATCTTGATACGTGAAAAGTTGACAATTTTTGTGTTTATCAAAATTCAAAATAACTCACACTGTGGCTTCACGGTAAGAAGACTTTTTTCTCCCTTCTTCATAGTTTTTACAGCTCTTGCTAAAGCAGGACAGAAACACCCTACACAGATATTGTATTGTAAGCACATGTGTGTTTGGATGCAGGTGAATCACACTAAAAAACGGCGTTTTTTACCATCTTTCACAATAAACTCAACTTCCTCAGATTTTGTAACTAAACTTCCATCCTCAAGCCGAGCCTCATACTTGACTGCATAACAAGAACACATGTCACGAAAAATCATAGTAATTCATCCTGATAATGTAATGATATGTAATGGACGGAATATGCACCTAGTACTTCATCTGGATCTTTAGGAGTTTGCCAACCCTCTCCTTCGGTTAGTATTGTCTTCAATATACCACCATCTTTGCATATGTCCTTTACTTTGGTCCATGAAAGCAACTCGATTTCAAACTGAAGCGTTGAGTTAGGGGGGATGGTGGGAGGTGATCCTGATTCACCATATGCAAGTGCAGGGGGTATTGTGAGAAGGGCTTTTTCGCCTTTTTTCATTGTCTTTATACCATCATCCCATCCTTGTATCACATGTCCTGTCATACCATACTCGGGTATCAACAGAAGTACACAAGATATAGAAAAATTGACGATTTAATTTATCAACACTATGCTTTACTGAAATTAATCTCATGAGATTTAAATATAAACACAATAAAAAGAACCATCACTGCAAAATTGTTCATAGCCCCTCTTACCGAGCCCCAGCTTGAACTTAAATGGCATTTCACAATCAAAGCTTGAATCAAATCGAGTTCCATCAAGTAAACTTCCAACATAGTGAACTGTAAAGTTGAAAGCACAAAACAGAACACTACATTACAATTTGGATCACGTAATCAGAAAGAAATCAAACAACTACATGGTACATTATATATATGAATTACACCGAAATAATGTAACATATTTTCATAATTCAAAATTTAAAATTTGTTACACTTTTAGGCAGTATGACACTAAATGCAACTTTTCAAGTACGACTTGAATCGCAACAAAGACAAAAATGTTTTTTTGTGAAAAGGGTGAATTTTATTAAACTTTCAATCATACATCATACTTTTCAAAAAATAAAGACAAAAATGTGAAAGCACCTTATATTTTGGTTTAGTTAATACTGCTAGTTTGGTATCAGTACAATTTTGGGCTAAAAATTTACTGTAACATATTTTTTTACCAAAGCAACGACATTGTTGGACATAATGTATAAAAAGAGTCTGGACCAAAAGGTGTCGAACGTACCATACGCCAATGTTTTGTCTGATTTACAGTTTTTTGTCTTGAGTTTTATATTGGTTAAAATCTTAAAAAGTACCTTCAACTTCATCGCCATTAAGCGGTGTTTCCCATCCATCACCTTCCTTGATAATCTTTTTCTTCAACCCATGTTCTCCAATCTCCTCCTCCTCTACATCTTTTGGCACGTCCATATCACCTTCTTCGTCACTCTTCTTATCGTTATATTTTCTCGAGTTCTCAAACTCATCAGCCATTTATCCAATAATACAAAACTATTATATACAAGTATATATTGAGATTCAGACAAAGCAACAAAAGGGATTGATGAGTCCTTAAAATGTGAGGTTGATATGAAATATATGTGTGTGTTTGGATATGGTCTGAGAGGCTGTGAATGGATAAAAAAGTTTTTGGCAATATATATGCATGCATGGCATGGGTTTGAAAAGATGATGGGAGCGGGTAAAATGGGATGATCCAATCTTCATGGGTGTGTTTCTGAATTTAACAAAATTATGTTATTACTATTTCAAAAGAATGTTAAAAAAAAAAAAAAAAAAAGAATGTTAAAAAATGAATCTTCTTTTAGTTGCAGATAAGATAATGTGTTTTGTACATAATATAAATAGTTGTATCATGTGTTATATTTTGCTTAGTTGTTTTAATATTAAGAAAACTAAATTCGAAATAATTGAGATTTTCTCATTTTCATATAACATGACCAGTAATGTTATTTTACAACAGAGGGCCTACTGAAAGACTCATTTTTATTTCTTATTGTGAAAGAACATTATCGGTCAATGATAAAATATAAAGTGATAAAATAAACTATCTTTACTTCAAATTATGTTGGGTGTCAATGTTTTGTACGTAATACGCCAGTCGAGAAGAAATCCCATCAATGGATACGGTAGAGGAGAAAGTGGCCGGCGCTTTTTTTGGAGACGCCGGTTCCCGGCGAACCCTGCCGCCGTGGAAAACCGCTAACTCCTATCCTAACCCTTTCATTCCTTCTCTTTCTCTTGCCTCATGCGAATTAAATCAACTTAGTCAATGTTTTGTCCGATTTTACTGAAGGCAAAAAGAGGTCGATTAATCTAGAAATGAGTTACAAGAAAACTGATTCCTGTTTCTTTATTGATTATGTAGTGACTACTGACCAGTGTGCAAATGAGTATGTAAGACAAATAAAGTTTGGGTGACTCAACTAATTCTCGTGATGAACCCACCACAGTTTTGTTTCCTTCTTTGTTTCTTTTTTTCTATTTCTTTTAGTCACCCAATTCTTTGAGACTTGTTTCTTGCATTGTATCTCTTGAGCTTTTCTCAAATTTGGATTAGAGCTGAGATATGTCTATGCTAATTATGCAATTGATATATGTCAAAAAGAAAAAAGTTACCATAACATATGCAACATTTAAGTGTTTAGTAAGATGTCATGAATGTTTTGCATTGAAAAAAAAAGGTTTAGTCTATGTATTCATTAAATACAAACGTTTCATCTAGACTATAAATTGTCTATAATTAAACTCATAAATTACCATAATTAAATCTGATTTTAATTTAATGAATCAAAAGTTTCCATTTATATTTATGTTGAATCTTGCTTTAAAGGCACCCATTAGACAACTCCATAAAGAATAATCAAGCACATAAATTTGAATTATATTACAAAACTTATTACATAAATTAGCAGTAAAGTCCCTTGATTGTCAAGACATTATGTTTTTACCATAATGAGAGTGTTTGGTATTGTTAATTTTCTCTAAAATGTTTAAATTGTCGGGAAAATTTGAACTTCGTATACCCGTAACCCGTGTGTGTCGACTAACTTTTCCTCAAAGATCAGTCTTAAAAAATGTTCAGTTGTTTCTTGTAAACTATGATTTATTTATCTAAAAGTCCTTTCCCGACCTTACAAAAACATTTACGCTGAAAAAAATAAACACCTAAAGCCTGACTCTAGAATTAATGTGAGGTTTGACTTGAGACATTATAAATATATATAATAGGCAAACATGATGTGACACTAATTATGTTGCAAAAAAATTTTTTAACCTTTAAACTTGCTTCCTATTGGCTGAAGTTAGTCATTAAGTTGGTAATTCTGCAATTTTAATGGAGTAACAGTGCTGGAGCGTGGGCTTGGCAGAAGCCCATTGGCTACAAAACATTAGAAGTAATACTGTTCATGGGTTATCTATGCTAATCGCCTGCTAACACACCAAACGCGACAATATTTTCAAACCCACTAGGTTGATGGAACATCAACCATACAAAACATATCTGTTCTCTCTCATCTCATTCCAGATTCATCTATGGTAATATCAAAACACACACAAAAATCACAATAAAAAACATCAAACCATAAACCCTAAAAAGAATTGATCATCTTCTTAAAAATCTCAAACACCACGTAAATCAGACCATCTCTGTGTGTGTGTTCAACTCCTATCAAACTTTGGTGCTAAGTCCTTATCATCTACCCACAAACTAAAGTCTTTATAAAAAAAACACAGGTCATGTAATTTGTTTAGGGTTAATTAAAGCCAGTGGCTGATAATAATTTTATGCCAACTTTTCGTTGATCGGTTACGAGCTGCTCATTTGTACTTTTTTTTTTAACTCTTTATGCTTTATCATGGTTTAATTTTAGTTAATTCATGATTTATTTGAGCTCTTTCTTTTAATTTTTTATTTAATTTTAAAATTAGGGTTTGGTTAATTTGGGGGTTTTCTTGATTTGTTTTTCAGGTTGTCTTGCTGATGATCTTTTAAGCGTACTGTGTTAATTGGTATTAAACAGTATATTCAAAATAAACTGGATCGAATCTGATAAGGCCTGGTAGAGTGGTAGGCCCAAATTTTTCACAGTTTCAGTGATTAGAACCGAGCTTGATTAGAGTATGCTTTTTTTGCCCATGTTAATACCGGGCTTCTTAGGCCCAGGCCCTGTACATCTCTAATTCCGACTCATTTACTGATAAACGGGTTGATTCGCGCTTTGTTTTATCTCAAACGGGTCAAACGAGTTAAAAGACACCCGAAGTCTAGTTTCGCCATGTACTAAAAGATAACAAGTTTCAACTTGACTGTTTTGACTTTTGAATCCTAAACCAACCCGTCCCGCTTGTCCATCTTGCCACCTCTACAAAATACCAATAAAATAACAACAAAGAAGAAAACCTTGAACAATTGCACCATCATTCGGGCGATCATATCCTTCTCCCTCCTTCAAGATTTTCTTTGAAACCTTATTGTCAGTTGTAACTTCAGAAACAATCTTCCATGAAACCAACTCGAGTGTTATCTGGAGGGTAGTGTTTGGTGGCACCACACCGTCATTACCACTTGCTGGTTCCCAACCATTCTCCCCAAATGCATCTGCAAAGATGTCAAAATATGACATCAAGATTCAATCTTGATACGTGAAAAGTTGACAATTTTTGTGTTTATCAAAATTCAAAATAACTCACACTGTGGCTTCACGGTAAGAAGACTTTTTTCTCCCTTCTTCATAGTTTTTACAGCTCTTGCTAAAGCAGGACAGAAACACCCTACACAGATATTGTATTGTAAGCACGTGTGTGTTTGGATGCAGGTGAATCACACTAAAAAACGGCGTTTTTTACCATCTTTCACAATAAACTCAACTTCCTCAGATTTCGTAACTAAACTTCCATCCTCAAGCTGAGCCTCATACTTGACTGCATAACAAGAACCCATGTCACGAAAAATCATAGTAATTCATCCGGATAATGTAATGATATGTAATGGACGGAATATGCACCTAGTACTTCATCTGGATCTTTAGGAGTTTGCCAACCCTCTCCTTCGGTTAGTATTGTCTTCAATATACCACCATCTTTGCATATGTCCTTTACTTTGGTCCATGAAAGCAACTCGATTTCAAACTGAAGCGTTGAGTTAGGGGGGATGGTGGGAGGTGATCCTGATTCACCGTATGCAAGTGCAGGGGGTATTGTGAGAAGGGCTTTTTCGCCTTTTTTCATTGTCTTTATACCATCATCCCATCCTTGTATCACATGTCCTGTCATACCATACTCGGGTATCAACAGAAGTACACGAGATATGGAAAAATTGACGACTTAAGTTATCAAAACTATGCTTTACTGAAATTAATCTCATGAGATTTAGATATAAACACAATAAAAAGAACCATCACTGCAAAATTGTTCATAGCCCCTCTTACCGAGCCCCAGCTTGAACTTAAATGGCATTTCACAATCAAAGCTTGAATCAAATCGAGTTCCATCAAGTAAACTTCCAACATAGTGAACTGTAAAGTTGAAAGCACAAAACAGAACACTACATTATAATTTGGATCACGTAATCAGAAATCTATTCTGAAATCAAACAACTACATGGTACATTATATATATTTTCATAATTCAAAATTTAAAATTTGTTACACTTTTAGGCAGTATGACACTAAATGCAACTTTTCAAGTACGACTTGAATCGCAACAAAGACAAAAATGTTTTTTTGTGAAAAGGGTGAATTTTATTAAACTTTCAATCATACATCATACTTTTCAAAAAACAAAGACAAAAATGTGAAAGCACCTTATATTTTGGTTTAGTTAATACTGCTAGTTTGGTATTAGTACAATTTTGGGCTAAAAATTTACTGTAACATATTTTTTTAACAAAGCAACGACATTGTTTGACATAATGTATAAAAAGAGCCTGGACCAAAAGGTATCGAACGTACCATACGCCAATGTTTTGTCTGATTTACAGTTTTTGTCTTGAGTTTTATATTGGTTAAAATCTTAAAAAGTACCTTCAACTTCATCGCCGTTAAGCGGTGTTTCCCATCCATCACCTTCCTTGATAATCTTTTTCTTCAACCCATGTTCTCCAATCTCCTCCTCCTCTACATCTTTTGGCACGTCCATATCACCTTCTTCGTCACTCTTCTTATCGTTATATTTTCTCGAGTTCTCAAACTCATCAGCCATTTATCCAATAATACAAAACTATTATATACAAGTATATATTGAGATTCAGACAAAGCAACAAAAGGGATTGATGAGTCCTTAAAATGTGAGGTTGATATGAAATATATGTGTGTGTTTGGATATGGTCTGAGAGGCTGTGAATGGATAAAAAAGTTTTTGGCAATATATATGCATGCATGGCATGGGTTTGAAAAGATGATGGGAGCGGGTAAAATGGGATGATCCAATCTTCATGGGTGTGTTTCTGAATTTAACAAAATTTGTTAGTACTATTTCAAAAGAATGTTAAAAAATGATTTTTCTTTTAGTTGCAGATAAGATAATGTGTTTTGTACATATGTGTAAATACTTGTATCATGTGTTTGAATTTGACTTAATTGGCTTGATATGAAAAAAACTAAATTCCAAAATAATTGAGATCCTCTCATTTTGTATATAAATATAACCAGTAATGTTATTTCACAAATAGAACAGTAGGGCCCACTGAGAGACGCTTTGGTCGATTAATCTAGAAATGAGTTACCAGAAAACTGATTCCTGTTTCTTTATTGATTATGTAGTGACTAGTGTGCAAATGAGTATGTAAGACAAATAAAGTTTGGGTGACTCGACTAATTCTCGTGATGAACCCACCGCAGTTTTGTTTCCTTCTTTGTTTCTTTTTTTCTCTTTCTTTTACTCACCCAATTCTTTGAGACTTTCGGAACCTTTTTTTGGCAAAATTATGTGAAGAAAATATACTTAGCCATAATGTTAATGAAAAATTGGAATGTGCCTATTTCAATGAGAATGAAAACCCATGCATGAAGATCCGTACTCATTTTAGTAAGAACTTACCAGAGTCGTGTTCTTAAGTAATGGACAACTTGATAGGAGATGCAGAAGTGTGTCTTCTGAAATGGTTACAAGTTCCATGAATAAGGTTGTAAGGCTACCAAATCTAGTGAATGGTGGTAGATGGACAATATCACACGTATTGACATGTAGCTCTGTTAACTGATGCAATGAAAAGAGAGATGATGGTAACTTATAGTTGGGTGTGTCAAGCGATAACATCTTAACACTATTGTTCCTCACCAAATGATATATTATATGATCAATTTCAACACATGTCGTATCTGAACCAATTTTAAGACTGAACTCATGTATTGGACCAATGTGCTTGAGTAGAACTTGATATATAGCATAGAAAAGTTTACACCTTTTGGTCATCCATTTCCTTTCACTTAGTATATCGAATGTTTGCTCAAGAGTAGAGAGATCATTCTCATTAGTTGATACTTCAAATGTATCTTCATTAAACACAAGTTTAGGAATACTGATCCACTGGTACCTCCATTCCTTTGATAGGATGCTAGTTCTTGCGGCCTCTTGAATCGGTATAAGACCTAAGATGGTTTCAATTATGGTTGAAGGAAGGTTGCTTATCCTATCCATCTTTTAGTATTCTTGTTGGACCGATAAAGAATAGTGCTGCAAAATTAGTAAATGAAAAAATCAATGTTAACATGAACTCTGGTCAATATACTTCTGCTAATGATATATATTCGGTATAATGATCAATTAGGATTTGCAGAACCATGAACACCATCAATAGTATTATTGCAACTATGGACAGTAATAAAACATAAAAATGCATAGAAACAATGAAATAATGGAGAAAAAGTACTGACAACGATGAAAACCTAAGATGGTTATACACTTATATAGGAAAGATTACTGACACGATATAGATTGGTGATATGGTATCCAAGTAAAAAAAAAGGTATGTTCTTTATGCAACAAAGTTAATGATTCGCACAAACAATTATTCTTCCTATGTGACTTTAGTCAAAAGATCAAGTGGTGAACTCTCTAAAGTCATTACCGAGCCTATTAGGTTGAAATTAGTAGGCTGCAAAAGCTTGTAATTTTGCTGATGTTGCTCAATGAAAACATAGAATTGTTGCTTTTTTTTCTCCTTCTAAATTCATTGTTCTTCTACTACTGAAACTTCCAAAAGTGGCTGCTATTTTTGTTTTGGCTTTGTAGTTGTCAAGTATGTCTGTTTGGTAGTGGCTTATAGAATAGCTTTTAGTATCGATTGTTGGCTTATGCGTTTGTATTCTTCCTTTATCCGTTTACCTTTTTCAGGTTTCCGTAAGGGGATTGTCCTTTTGGAATCTGATGTGTTTTGTAACAGCATATAATCAAATCTAACAATACAATACTTTAGGTAAAGCAATAAAAAGGGTGAATAACATGTGTTCAAGTACAAAAGAACCGTACCCTTTACACTCAACTCTAAGGTAATGTTTTTTTTTTTTTTTTAGTTTCATCTCCTTATGTTTGCAGGCGTGCAAATGTTTTATGCCTAATTTAACCATTTTCCCCGCCGCCCGGCTATATCCGGACAATACCCGGCTAGACCCGGTCATATCCAGACAAGACCCGGTGTGATCCGGCTATACCCAGTCATATCCGGCCAATACCCGGCCATATCCGGCCAAGACCCGGTTATATCCGGCTATAACCAGTCATATCCGGCCAAGACCCGGATAGACCCGGCCATATCCGGCCAAGACCCGGTTATATCCGGCTATAACCAGTCATATCCGGCCATGACCCGGATAGACCCGGCCATATCCGGCCAAGACCCGGCCATATCCGGCCAAGACCCGGTTATATCCGGCTATAACCAGTCATATCCGGCCAAGACCCGGATAGACCCGGCCATATCCGGCCAAGACCCGGTTATATCCGGCTATAACCAGTCATATCCGGCCATGACCCGGATAGACCCGGCCATATCCGGCCAAGACCCGGCCATATCCGGCCAAGACCCGGTTATATCCGGCTATAACCGGTCATATCCGGCCAAGACCCGGCTAGAACCGGTCATTCCGGGGAAGACCCGGTTTGACCCGGATGTACATGGTCATATCCGGACAAGACCCGGTTTGACCCAATATGTCATTGATGAATGTTTCAAATAAATAAGCACCACATTTAATAAGCAACAATTGGATAAAAGAATAAGAATGAGATGAATATTGAAATCAGAATTGTGAAATGTGCTTACTTATTATTGAAGACCTTTTAAAATCTGGCGATGAAATGGTTTTTTTTTATTAGGGCTTGGTGACTGGAGTCTCAAAAAGAGAGGGAAATGGGTTGCAAAGGCTAAAATGGGACTTTATACTCTTTTTTAGGGGTGGAAATGACTCGTGAAAAGCTCGAGATCAGATCGGTAAAAAGCTCGAATGAGCCGAGCCTAAACGAGCTCGAGCCCGAGCTTTACATACAAAGCTCGTTTAAACGAGCCTAAACGACATTATGATATTTTAAGTATTAAAGAGCGAGCTCGAGCTTATTAACGAGCTCAATAAAGATATATTACGAGCCAGCTCGAGCTCGAGCCAAGCTTTAACTTTTCATGGCCAAATTGTATAAACGAGTCGAGCTCGAGCCGAACCCATGCCTATAAAAAACATACCACGAGCCGAGCTCGAGCTTAAAATTTAAGGCTCGAAACGAGCCGAGCTCGAGCTCGAGCTTTTTAAAACTTAAACGAGCCGAGCTCGAGCTCTGGCAGGCTCGGGCTCGGCTCTGCTCGTTTCCGCCCCTACTTTTTTTTTCAATGGTTTAACATAATTTTTTTCAAAAGGTTTAAGCTCTTCACAACTAACTTCGTACACCCATGGATGTTGCATCGGTATCGACCGACCTTTTTAAAAGATGAATCTCAAGTAATGTTCAGTTGTTTCATGCAAATTACGGGAAATTGGGGGATTAGGTGCAGAAGACCGACTCTAAAGTTGTCGCTTGTAATTGTCACTTGTAATGTTTGAACTTGATGCCTATGTTTGAACACAATTCTTAATAGTGTGTTTGTATTACATTATAAAGGATCTTTTTAACTTGTGCCTTAAGAGCACAAGTTAAACACACTAAAAGGACTCAGTGATTCACGAAAAATGACTCGGGACTCATACAAAAGTACAGTAAAATGTTCTTAACTTGTATCCCTATGACACAAGTTAGAAAAAACCCATTATAAATTATGGTCTCAATTAAATTTGTTGTAAACTTATTTTTTCTATTGATTTTTATCAAATTTAGCTTATTGCTTGCTATGCACAATTTGACAAGCTCAACAAAACAAATGTAAGTTAGTAAGACAATAAGGCTATGTAGGTAAAAATAAAACACAATAATAATAATACAAGATTTGTTAGAGCTAACGGTACGTGGCATGGTTACCCTTGTTTTAGGCCTATGGAGCGAGCAAATCTCACCGATCCTCGCTTTTTAGGGGTTCACGCCACGGTTACTAGCCACGTTATCCATAATTTACTTTTTATATTTTTTTAATTAAATTCTAACATATAATGTTTTTTGTTTAAAAGATAATAGGCGTTGCATTTAAATTTATACTCTATCTTTTTTAAAACAAACACCCTTTTTACCCATTTTCCATTTTAAAAATCCTATAAATTCCTTTTAAATCACTAATTTTTAACACACACTTACACCTACAATCTCAACAATACTTCTCATTTCCTTTTTATTACCTTCAAATTATGAACCCCAACTTTGGATCATTAGAATGTTTACTTTCAAGACGATCCAAGTATACGTGAATTTTTCAAGCTTATAAACAATTTCAAGCTTTGGCCAATCATCAAGCCGAGAGTTCGGGTCGTCACACAAGGATACCTATACCACGTGAATGATGGGTTGCGGAACAATGGGTTTTGGTATGTTATTTTGGTGATGAAAACAATCCACCTAAATACCCGGAGAGTTATCACTCTTTTCAACTGTCTCGAAAGTCGAAACAATGTTGCAAGGATGCTGTTATCATATATAGCTAGATATCTTATATATGCCACTCAACTATACAAAAGTCAAACGAAATCCGTTGACATTCAGCAATCATGCTAGCTTCTATATGAAATTAACACTTCTGTGGGTTTTTTTAACCTAGAAAAAAATACATCAAGACGATAAGTCATTACAAGCCATTAAAGTAGAACCCGAATACCCGATTAGTTTTACTTGCACGGTAATATTATCATAAAAATCCAGAACTCGGGTGCAACAGTTTACCATATCATGATCCAATTCTCGAATACATCACACAATCTATCATTAGCTTCACACAAAGTCATATCTCTATAAGCTACTACACGGCCGTAAAAGAGAAGGAAAATTATAATGCTAGAGTTAGTTTTCCTGATTGAAACCGTCTCCACTTTAATACCAAAATTAATAAAAGATGCAAAAATTCTTTCTGCTGAAACATAACATCCAATATTCCAATCTATTTTACACCGTTGCAAGAAAAACTCAAAACACCAGCCAACAAAAATACAGAATTACATTGTCATAATCAATCCCAACTGTGAATTAAATGCTACAGTAACTTGAATCCGAATGCATTAAAATGGCCAATATAACCTAAACCCCATGTTCAATAATAATTCTTACCACCGGTGATGCTCGTGGGGACGCCAAAAGAAATCTTGAAATCCGCAACTCATCTTTCTTGCGAACACCCTCCCAGAGGAATATATTCGCCTTCTTTAGCACAGGTGATTTAGCCAGTATAAGCTTTATAAAATCCAGCTCATCCTTCTCATTAGACACATTTATAATCTCAAATTCGTTCAAATGCTCCAACCACATATCCGAACAATCTTTGAGTGTAAAAGAGCACGTTTCAGGTTCAGGCCCAGAGCAGTCATAAATCTGGAAGAAGCAACGGTAATAATTGTGCAAGTGTAGTTTGGCATATAAATTTATACAAATAGGATACAGAATCTAAGTTACCTGTATCTTTAGTTTCCTCAGGTTCGGTGAGCTTCTCATCAAAAAAGCAAGAAGAGCTACCCTAAATTTTAAATCGAAACACGTATGACCAACATACACATATTTTAAGTGGACTAACGCAGTTGGAAGCTTTACTGGAACTTCATCCCTAGTTCCAAGAAAGCGCTAGAACCAGAGCCAATAAAAAAGATTTAACTATAAGAATAATATCCAGAATTAAAAATATAAAAAAGATTATATACGATGTGGATGATATTACCGTAACAGTCCAAGGATAAATAGACAGACTTTCGACCATAGGCAAAAGCTCAAAAAAATTGGTGATGGTGGAATTGCCAACATCTTCGGTAAATGCAATATCAATCTGCACCAACTTAAAATGTTCAGATAAATACTGAAAGGGGACACACATTACAGTAGCCACTTCACAAATGGTTTTTTTAACAAAATGTCACGTAAATTGAGTTTTTACCAAAATGACCACCACATTCGCAAACTTATTAGTGAACTACTTCTTTATTATTTAAAATATAAGCTTTTTGGAACCTTTTTTTGGCAAAATTATGTAAACAAGATATACTTCGCCATAATGTTAATAAAAATTTGGAACGTGCCTATTTTGCTGAGTTCTCGTCAATGAAAATCCATGCATGAAGATCAGTATTCTACTTTTGTTAGAACTTACCAGAGTAGCGTTCTTAAGTAATGGACAATTTGATAGGAGATGTAGAAGTGTGTCTTCTGATATGGTTACAAGTTCCATGTATAAGGTTGTAAGGCTACTAAATCTAGTGAATGGTGGTAGATAGACAATCTCACATGTATTGAGATATAGCTCTGTTAACTGATGCAATGAAAAGAGAGATGATGGTAACTTATAGTTGGGTGTGTCAAGCGATAACGTCTTAACACTATTGTTCCTCGCCAAATGAAATATTATATGATCAATTTCAACACATGTCTTATCTGAACCAATTTTAAGACTGAACTCATGTATTGGACCAATGTGCTTAAGTAGAACTTGATATATAGCATAGAATAGTTTACACCTTTTGGTCATCCATTTCCTTTCACTTGGTATGTCGAACGTTTGCTCAAGAGTAGAGAGATCATTCTCATTGGTTGATACTTCAAACGTATCTTCATTAAACACAAGTTTAGGAATACTGATCCACTGGTACCTCCATTCCTTTGATAGGATACTTGTTCTTGCTGCCTCTTGAATTGGTATACGACATAAGATGGTTTCTATTATGGTTGAAGGAAGGTTGCTAATCCTATCCATCTTATAATATTCTTTTTGGACCGATACAGAATAGTGCTGCAAAATTAGTATATCAAAAGATCAATTTAAGATGAACTTTGGTCGACATACTTCTGCAAATGATATATATTGGGTCAAATGATCAATTAGTATATCAAATGATATATATTGGGTCAATTTAAGATGAACTTTGGTCGACATACTTCTGCAAATGATATATATTGGGTCAAATGATCAATTAGGATTTGCAGAACCATGAACACAGTCAATAATATTATTGCTGCTATGGACAGTAATAAAACATAAAAATGCATAGAAACTAATGAAATAATGGAGACAAAAAGTATTGACAACGATGAATACTTAAAGATGGTTATACACTTATATAGGAAAGATTACTGACGCAATATAGATTGGTGACTTTTATGTCAAAAGATCAAGTGGTGAACTCTATAAAGTCATTACCGAGACTATTAGATTGAAATTAGCAGGCTTCAAAGTTTGTAATTCTGCTGATGTTGCTCAATGAAAACATAGAATTGTTGCTTTTTTTTTCTTCTTCGAAATTTGCCTGCTAATGTTCTTCTACTACTGAAACTTCCAAAAGTGGCTGCTGTTTTTGTTTTGGCTTTATAGTTGTCAAGTATATCTGTCTGGTAGCGGCTTATAGAATAGCTTTTAGTATCGATTGTAGGCTTATGCCTTTGTATTCTTGCTTTATCCATTGACCTTTTTCAGGTTTCCGTAAGGGGATTGTCCTTTGGGAAATCCGATGTTTAGTGTTTGTAACAACATCCTTCGATAATATATATGAGTTCACATATTCACCCAACAAAAAATGAATTCCGAAAGCAATAAACAACATATAAACAAATCTAACGATACAAATAATTTAGGTAAAGCAATCAAAAGGGTGAATAACATGTGCTCAAGTACAAAAGAACGGTACCCTTTACACTCGACTCTAAGGTTGTGTTTTTTTTAAAAAAAGCGTTTGTTTATTCCTCTTATGTCTGCAGCCATGTTTTTCAAAGATTTCATGTCCATCTCTTCTCTCACAGGCAAGGTATCGCATATCAAACATAAAATGTTTGAAAAAACGAACACAGCCTAAGGTGGTGTTTGGTTTGAAGTCAAGAATCAATATGGTTTTGGGTTATAGTCGAAATATATCTATCCATAGTTCAAACTACACCAAGTTCACATTCTTTCGGGTCTGTTATTACACGCATTCCTATTTTCCAAAGTTTATCTTCCCTGTTCAGGTTATCTGGGAGGGCTACGGGGCCTAACCGAGAATCCTAGTGACTATTTCCAACCCGTTGCCCTAGATGTGTACCTAGTAAGGTTTGAACTCTCGACCTCTTGTGAGGAGATTAGGTGCTTTACCACTATGCCCTTCGGTTACTAGTTTTTATATTTTTAGGATTAAACCATTTAAACCCAACACAAAATTAGCCAAAAGGGTTTTTCCTAAATAGAACCTAATTTGACAATCGGATAAATAAAAGAATAACAATGAGATGAATATTGAAATCAGAATTGTGAAATGTACTTACTTATTACTCGTATTGAATTGAACCCTGGCGATTAAATGGTTTTTTTAGGGCTTTGCTGAGTCGAGTCTCAAAAAGAGGGGGAAATGGGTTGCAAGGCTGAAGGGGGTAAAATTAGGGGTGGCAATTTCTGACCCGACACGAAACCCGACCTGAAACCGACACGAAAATTAACAGGTTCGGGTTGAGCTAAATAGATTTCGGGTTAGGTTTGGGTCGACATATCTAACCCGTTTATTAAACAGGTCAGGTTTAGGTTGGGAATAAAATAAACGGGTCGACCCGACAACCTGTTTAAGATTTTTTTTCTTACATTAAAAATTATTTATATTTAATTATGCGGTTAAATCGGTTAAACGGGTCGACCCCTAACCCATTTAATCGTGTAATGTGCTAATTTTGTATATAAAATTGGTTAAATGGGTCAACCCGAAACCCGTTTAACATATTCAACCCGTGTAACCTATTTAACCCGTCAACCCAAATATATATACGGGTTGAATGGGTCAGGTTCGGGTTACGTGTAAACAGGTTAGGGTTGACGTAGCTGACCCGATTAGTTAAATAGGTCAGGTTCGGGTTGGGGTTTTCTGACCCGCCAACCTGACAACCCGAACCCGCCAACCCGAACCCGACCCGAATTGCCACCCCTAGGTAAAATGGTTAAAGTTAAACCATGGTTCTAAACTCCATGTATATGAAATATAATATAAATATATAAATATTTTCATATGTTGTGTTTGTCTTATGCCCCGCTTTATAAACACAACAGCTTCGCATTGCCCGCAAAATCGCGAAGCTTGGTCATGCCATCACGTCACGCCTCGCGCTATTTATAACATTGGGTTAAACACATCTTTTTTAAAATGGTACCTAAGTTTTAAACTAGTTCAATCAATGGTTCTTATTTTAAAAAATAACTAGTTATAATGCCCGCGCACGCGCGGGTTTTTTTAAAAATTTTTTGAATCATATATTTTTATTTATTAAAAAACAAATAATTTAATCTTTGTTTTGTTTGATTTATGATGTTTAATTATAGTTTTTTATTATTAAAGATAATTATTTAAAAATTTTAATCCTATTGTTAATTGCATCTTATCTATATTTTTTGTATTTATCTTCTACTTGTGTTATGGATAAATATAAAATATTATCTAATAAGAAAATAATCCTTTTTCTAAATAATATTATTACTAAATAAGGTATGGTTTAGTTTTTTTGAAATGAAAAAGTCCCCACTTGGGGTTTTGTTTTATTATATAAAAGATGATTGTAGTACCTATAGTATTTTATTACATTGTAGTACCTTTTGTTATTACACAAATAGTCCTTATTGTAGTACCTATTGTTATAACACGGATAGTCCATATTTTTCAAAATAAGGACTATCGATGCAAATAGTTTGAAGATTAAGTGACCACAAAAGGATGAAACATGTAAAATTAGAAAAAAATTTACTTTTGTTAATTTTTCCTAGTTGATAATGAAGAGTTAATCATTCTTTTCAACTGTCCCAAAAGTCAAAACAATGTTGCAAGGATGCTGTTATCATATATAGCTAGATCTCTTATATATGTCACTCAACTATACAAAAGTCGAAAGAAATCCGCTAACATTCAGCTTACACATAATCATGTTAGCTTCTGTATCAAATAACACTTCTGTGATATTTTTAACCATGACAAAAACACACCAAGGCGATAAATCATCACAAAGCCATTGGATGTATAACCCTGTATTTTTTACTTGCCATAAACAATATCACAAAAATCAACATAAGAAAATCCATAACTCAGGTGCAACACTTTACCATATCATGAGCCAATTCTCAAATACATCACAGAATCTATCATTATAGCTTAATACAAAGGCAGATCTCTATCTACTACTACACGACTGTAAAAGAGAAGGAAAATCATAATGCTATAGTTAGTTTTCCTGATTGAAACCGTCTTCACTTTAACGCCAAAACTAATAAAAAAAAAGTCCAAATAAATCTTCTGCTGAAACCTTTACATCCAATCTATTGTGCACCATTGTAAAAACTCAAATGACCAACCACCGAAAACAAGTACATTAATCAAGCCCCAACTGTAAATTAATGGTTACAGTAACTTGAAGCTAAATGCATTCAAAAGCATATATTAGTATATTACTAAACACCGTGTTCAGTAATAATTCTTACCGCCAGTGATGCTCGTGGGGACTCTAAGAGAGTTCTTGAAATACGCAACTTTTCATCCTTATTAACACCCTTCCAGATAAATATATTCACCTTCTTTAGCACAGGTGACTTTGCCAATATAAGCTTTACAAAATCCAACTCATCCTTATCATCACACACATTTACAATCTCAAATTCGTTCAAATGCTCCAACCAAATATCCGAACAATCTTTGAGTGTAAGGGAGCACATCTCGGGTTCAGGCCCAAAGCAGTCACCAATCTGGAAGAACCAACAGTAACTGTTGTGCAAGTGTAGTTTGGCATAAGAATTTATTCAAATAGGATCAGAATGTAAGTTACCTTTATCTTTAGTTTCTTCAGGTTCGGGGAGCTTCTCATCAAAAGAACAAGAAGAGCTACCCTACTTTTACAATTGAAACACGTATGACCAACATACACATATTTTAGGTGGACTAATGCAGTTGGAAGCTTTAGTGGGACTCCATCCCGAAGAAAATGCTAGAACCAGAGCCAACAAAAAAGATTAATTATAAGAATAAAATATAATCCAAAGTTTACAAAAATAAATTATATACCATGTAGATGATATTACCGTAACAGTCCAATGATAAATAGACAGATTTTCGACCACAGGCAAAAGCTCAAAAAATTTGGTAATGGTAGAATTGCCAATTCCAATATCTTCCATCCATTCAATATCAAGCTGCACTAACTTAAAATATTCAGATAAATAATGAAACATACATAAAAATAGCCACTTTACAATTGGTTTTTTTAGCAAAATGTCATGTTAAATTAAGTTTTTACCAAAATGGCCACCATTTATGCAAACTTATTTAGCGAGCTATTTCTCATTTCCTTTTATGTAACGTGCATCTTGGAACTATTTTTTCCCAAAATTATGCAAGCAAAACAAATTTCGCTAAAGTCAAGGAACTTCGCAACAATCATTTGAGAAATTGGTGGTTATTTTGGAACAAACACAAAATAATACTCCGTAGTATGACATTTTCTTACAAACAATTATTTTTATGTGGCCATTTTGATGAATTTCCGTTGATTAAAACCCATGCATAAAGATCAATACTCAATTTTAGTAAGAACTTACCAGAGTCACGTTCTTAAGTAATGGAGACTTTGATAGGAGATGTAGAAGTGTGTCTTCTGAGATAAGTATATATTTCATGTATAAGGTTGTAAGGCTACCAAATCCAGTGAATGGTGGTTGATGAAGAAGATCACACTTTTTGAGATATAGCTCTGTTAACTGATGCAACGAGAAGAAAGATAAAGGTAACTTATAGTCCCAAGGCGTGTCAAGTGATAACTTCTTCACACTATTGTTCCTCACCAAATGAAAGATTATATGATCAATTTCAACACACGTCGTATCTGCGCGAATTTTAAGACTGAACTCATATATGGGACCCATGTGCTTAAGTAGAACTTGGTATATAGCATAAAAAATCTTCAACTTTTTGGTCATCCCTTTCCTTTGACTTTTCATGTCAAATGTTTGCTCAAGAGTGAGATCATCCTCATTGGTTGATACTTCAAACGTATCTTCATTAAAGACAAGTTTCGGTATACTGATCCAGTGGTACCTCCATTCCTTAGATAGGATACTTGTTCTTGCTGCCTCTTGAATCGGTATAAGACATAAGATGGTTTCTATAATGGTTGAAGGAAGGTTGCTAATCCTATCCATCGTATAATATTCTTGTTGGACCGATACAGGATAGTGCTGCAAAATCAGTAAATCAAAAGATCAATTTAA
Organism: Artemisia annua; assembly: GCA_014162995.1. Classification (NCBI taxonomy): domain Eukaryota; kingdom Viridiplantae; phylum Streptophyta; class Magnoliopsida; order Asterales; family Asteraceae; genus Artemisia; species Artemisia annua. Next base: position 65,927 of record LBNU01036579.1, on the reverse strand, counting down.
GATGAACTTCTGCTAGTGATATATATTGGGTCAAATGATCAATTAGGATTCGCAGAACCATGAACACAATCAATAATATTATTGCAACTATGGACAGGAATAAAACATATAAATGCATAGAAACTAATCAAATAATGGAGACAGAAAGTATTGACAATGATGAATACCTAAAGATGGCTATACATAATACACTTATATAGGAAAGATTACTGACACGATATAGATTGGTGATATGGTATCCAAGTAAGATGATGGCATGTTCTTTATGCAACAAAGTTAATGATTTGCATAAACACTTATTCGTCCTATGTGACTTTTGTCAAAAGATCAAGTGGTGAACTCTCTAAAGTCATTACCTGAGAGGCTGAGACTATTAGATTGAAATTAGCATGCTTAAAAGTTTGTAATTCTGCTGATGTTGCTCAATGAAAACATAGAATTGTTGCTTTTTTTTTTCCTTCTAAATTTGCCTGCTATTGTTGGGGCTGCTGTTTTTGTTTTGGCTTTATAGTTGTCAAGTATATCTGTTTGGTAGCGGCTTATAGAATAGCTTTTAGTATCAATTGTTGGCTTATGCCTTTGTATTCTTCCTTTATCCGTTGACATTTTTCTGGTTTACGTAAGGGGATTGTCCTATTGGAATCTAATGTGTTGGTGTTTGTAACAACATATAAACAAATCTAGCAATGCAAATAATTTAGGTAAAAGCAATCAAAAGGGTGAATAACATGTGCTCAAGTACAAAAGAACGGTACCCGTTACACTCAACTCCAAAGTCGTGTTTTTTTCAAAAAGTACTTTCATCTCCTTACGTTTGCAGGTATGCAAATGTTTTCGAAAAAGAGCGTTTGTTTATTCCTCTTATGTCTCCAGCCATGTTTTTCAAAGACTTCATGTCCATTTCTTTAATGTAACCACCGTTTTATGCAACAAATTTAACCATTTTCCCCGCCGCCCGGCTATATCCGGCCACGACCTGGTCAGACCCGGTTATATCCGGCCACGACCTGTTAGACCCGGCCATATCCGGCCAAGACCCGGTTGTATCCGGCCATGACCCGGCTATATCCGGCCATATCCGGACAAGACCCGGCCATATCCGGCTATAACCGGTCATATCCGGCCAAGACCTGGATAGACCCGGACATATCCGGACAAGACCCGGTTTGACCCGGGCATATACGGACAATACCCGGATAGACCCGGATATACCCGGTTTGACCCAATATGTTTTAATTTGATGAATGTTTTAAATAAATAAGCACTACATATATTAAGATATGATCACAGCAACAATCGGATAAAACAACAATAATAATGTGATGAATATTGAGATCAGAATTGTAAAAATGTACTTGCTTNGGAGGGGATATATGCAAATATTTCGCATAAATTAATTAAATAAAACACTACACACATAAACATACTCCAAGAAGTCGGTCGTTATTTCAATTGACTTCTCGAAAACTTCTTTTATGAGACGCGTTAAACCAAGGGGGTGTAGTGGGGAGGATACGTCCTCCCTTGGCTCGACCGAGTGGGACGACCATGCATTATGCTTGGTATAATGTTTAACAATTTACGAGGGAAATTGTGATTAAACTTTAAACTTATTTTTTCAAAAGACTTTTATTTTCCGGTCTTACAAGAACATTTACCTTAGGGAAATAGGCGTCATAGACTAGCTCCAAGGGTTGCCGCCTGTGAGGTTTGAACTTAATGCTTAATCGTATATATATTTTCTTAATGAAGTGTTTGTATTAGCTTATGACTTATGGCTTTATTTAAAGAGATTTGTTGAGCTTGTAAACTTACTTTTGCTACTGATTTTATCAAGTTGGGTTTATTGTTTGTTTAACTATATACATGCACAAATTGACAAGCTCTCATAAACCAAAAAAATGAAAAAGTTAATAAGACAATAAGCCTACGCAGGTAATATTTTTAACCCAAGAATAATACAAATATCGTTAAATGAAGATTTGTTACACATTGTTATTTTATTGGAAAAGTACGAGAAGAAATGTCGTCGTTAGTTAGTTTCACTCACATCATCAAATTATCAATCTTTGAATTATTCAAAGTACAATTAAATACAAGAATGATAATTACGGAGTAGTACAAAACCTTATACGTTTTCGGTTCCAGACCACTTGTTTCTACCTAGTCAACGCACACCATCTATTAAATAAATCGTTATCTAAAGTTAAGTTATGAGGGCATTCATCGTGTGCCTCATATGTACCGCACCTTCACCTTTTTAATAACTTGTATTGTGGTCTAGAAATACAAAATATAGGTGGTATTTGTTAATTTTCAAACTTATTCAAAATTTTGAAAACCGAAAGTTCTATACTTAAATTTATAGAAATGAAGTTAAAAGTAGCTCTTTTTGAGATTTTTAGGCTTAATTGTAAGTTTTACTGAATAATAAGATTATTTTGTATTCAATTCATAATATTTTATTACTAACCACACAAACGCCTCCCCCCCCCCTCCCTAAAAAATAATAATAATAAAATAATAAATAAAAAAAAAAAAAAAAAAAAAAAAAAAAAAAAAAAAAAAACTAAACTTTGTATAAAGATGAACTTAAGACAAACTTAAGCAATTGAGTATCCAATTTAGACCTTTAATAACAATCAAACAGGGGCGGACCTAGAGGGTTCTTAGGGGTTTACGAGAACCTGATTGATGTTTGTCGCCTACTGTAAATTTTCGTCAAAAATCATGTTTTTTTGCGAAATGAACTTGGTCTCGAAAGTTTTTGTCACATAAATACATGTCTTGTTTAGTCGGTTCACTAATATGTCTAAAAAAATGTGTTTCTTATTAATTTGTTTGCTAGTATTAATGAATTTGTAGATTTTAGCGCATTTATATTTTCTTTATACTCATAAAAAAAGGCATCCGATGACTTGTCCGCACTTGCAATCAAATGGCTCGATTTTGTCACGTATGATAGTTGAGCTTTTATATCGGTCCAATTAGGTTTGGGTCGAAGTTAATGAAATTGCTTCGAAATAGTGATTTCCTTTAGTATATAAAAGATGCAACAAGAGCTTTGAGTAATAAGCATATAGTTTGTTCTTGAAAATGATATAGATGGATTAGGCGGCAATTGAGTCGTGTTCGGATTAACCCATTTTAGCTAACGGGTAAACATTATCTCAACTTAAACACAACTCAATCGTGTTAAAAACACAACCTGCAACCCTGACCTAATAATGTATATGCCTCATTTATGCCTTTTGTGACATATGTCACTAAATTGGTCAAACGAGTTGATAGGTTGATAAAGTAAATTTAACTAGTTTAAATCATTAAATCATATACTGATAAAAAAATCGAGAAAATATGCATAAACTACATATAAACTTCAATAAAAAATAAAAATCAAAATCAAAACATGAACTTCATTCGATCATTCGGCAACTAAGACTAGGTGCAGTGGTGATTGTATTTACCACTGATCTTAGCATTCAATTCTTTATCAAATCAGCAACCAAGTAGTCGTAGTGGTGACCACCAAATCAACCATACCAACACAACCATACCCCTATGATGCACTCACACATACATACAAACAAATAAAAATTTTCAAACAAGTTTGCAACCGAATCACCTCTAAAATCTAATAACGTGGTTGAGGGTGTTAACGCATGGTTGCATCCTCCGTTACAGGTATTCTAAGTACACATTTAAAAACTTTTGCTCATTATTTTTAATTATATATAGTTATTATTTTTAAAGTCTTAGTTTATTAAACAGTTTGGCTTGTGCACTATTTACCCCGTCTAAACTTGACTTGTTTATTAAATGACCTGTTTTGAACCCGAACTCCTTTTACCTTTTAATTGAAATATGTTTATATTCATGTAAACAACAGCAACAACCACCATACTGAATTTCGCTAAAACGGGTTAACGGGGTATGTGAGAGGTAGATAGTAGACAAACAATAACCCTACTTTAGGGTAAATAAACTGATTCCAGAAAGATATCCAACAATGCATGTGTGAGCGAGAAATGTGCTCAAATATATGAATGCGTAATTTTGAGAAAACATAGCAAGAAATATGTAAGCAAAAGATGCAACGCTAAGAAAGCATATAACACAAATATGATTTAATACCGCGCTAGAGACTAATATCATCATAAAATGTCAGAGACAACAAATAAAGACATATTGTTATAAATCATGAGAGCGTATATAAGATATATACAAAAATGAAAATTTCGTCTATACCAAAAAACATATATGCTTAGTCTAGTAGTAATAGTGATCACATGGGATCACGGTGACTTTTGTCATATCAACGTCAACTCAACTTTTTCTCGACTAAATGCATGACTAAATGCCCGAAATAAGGCGACCTCAGTCACCACAAAAAACATACTCCAAAAAAAAAAAAAAAAAAAAACAAAAAAAAAAAAAAAAAAAAAAAAAAAAAAAAAAAAAAAAAAAACCACATATACAATGAGACTCACACCATTCGGTCGTCTACCCGACTAAATCTTCAACTTTTTCCAAAGTGTCCACGTTCATTGGAGGTCTCGTAATGGTGGTGGACACGTTATGGGTGGTGACCGACCACATGGTCGACCACCCACTACTAGGGCTGAGCAAATCGACCGAACCGAGCAGTCCGGTCTCGGTCCTAACTTTTTTCTTATTTCGGTCTCGGTCTGGTCCGACATACAAACCGACCATTTTGCCTTCTTGGACCGGACCAGACCAACCCGGACTAAACTGAACACATTCGGTCCATCCTTGGTCTAGGCTTTTGGGCTATTTTGGTCTCGGGTTTGGCAGGTCCGGTCCGATCTTAAACTGATGCTCACCCTACCTTAAAAATAAAATAAAATAAAAATAAAAATAAAAATAATAATAACTTGTGTCTAGACTCCTGTCATAGTTAAATAAAATAAAATTTAAATAATAATAATAATAATAATAATAATAATAATAATAATAATAATAATAATCTTTTATCTTTTTATATAATAAAACAAAACCCTTAGTGGGTACTTTGAAAAAGAATATTTCTTTATTAAGTAATATTTTAATTATTATTTTTAATTTAAAATTTTAAAAATTTGTTTTGTTGATATACTACACAAGTAGAAGATAAGTGCAAAAAATATAGATAAGATGCAACTAACAACATGATTAAATTTTTTAAATGATTATCTTTAATAATTAAAAATCATAAATCAAACTATTAAATTATTTGTTTTTAAGAAATAAAAATATATCATTAAAAAAAATTAGAGAAAAACCCGCGCGTGCGCGGGCATTATAACTTATATAATAAAACAAAACCCCTATTGGGAATTTTTCATTTCAAAAAATTGGAACCATACTTTATTTAGTAATAATTTTATTTAAAAAAAAATATATTATTTTCTTATTAAGTAACATTTTATATTTATTCATAACACAAGTAGAAGATAAATACAAAAAATATAAATAAGATATTAAAAAAAAGATTATTTTCTTATTAAGTAACATTTTATATTTATCCACAACACAAGTAGAAGATAAATACAAAAAATATAGATAAGATACAATTAACAATATGATTAAAATTTTTAAATAATTATTTCAAAAAATTAAAAACAAACCCGCGCGTGCGCGGGCATTATAACTAGTAATAATAACAACATGATAAATGTTGATGTACTTTCCCTAGGCTACAATAATACACTCATTAAATGTTTAAAAAGTTAATCAAGATCAAGATTTGAATAGGAAAAAAGGAAAATTACTCATTGACCAAAACAAAAATTAGCATTAACAATAATAATCCTATCACAAACCCACTAGCGTGTACATTCAATTTCATCAAAACATTTTTCTCCCCTTTACCCGATCACCACCACCACCAAATCCAATTTCTAGGGTTCCATCACAAAACCCAAACCCTAGATCAACCAATCAACCAATCAACCAATCAAAACCATGTACAGCAACTTCAAAGAACAAGCAATAGAATACGTTAAACAAGCCGTAACAGAAGACAACGCCGGCAACTACCAAAAAGCCTTCCCTTTATACATGAACGCTTTAGAGTATTTCAAAACCCACTTAAAATACGAGAAAAACCCCAAAATCCGGGAAGCTATCACGCAGAAGTTCACGGAGTATCTCCGCCGTGCGGAGGAGATCAGGGCGGTGTTGGATGAGGGCGGGACGGGTGCGGGGGGTGCCGGAGGGGACGCTGCGGTTGCTGCGAAGCCGAAAGTGAAGAAAGATGGGGAGGGAGGTGGAGGTGGGGGAGAGGGTGGTGGGGAGGAGAATTCGAAGCTCAGAGCGGGGTTGAATTCCGCGATTGTGAGGGAGAAGCCGAATGTGAAGTGGAGTGATGTGGCGGGGTTGGAGAGTGCGAAGCAGGCGTTGCAGGAGGCGGTTATTTTGCCTGTTAAGTTTCCCCAGTTTTTTACTGGTATGAGTTTTTTACGGTTTATTTAGTTTCTGTTAATGTTTGTTAAGTTGTGATAATGTCGTGAAATGTAATGAGATTGGTAACATCCCGATTAATGTAGTTTTGGGTTAGTTGTTATTGTCGGTAGGTATTTGATTAGGGTTGTTAGTTAGAGATTTTAGAGATTATTGATTAGTTCGTCACTTTGTTGTTTGATTAGCTAATTGTGTATGGTGTTATCGTGTTGAGTTAGTGATAGTGTTTGCTTTGCTAGTTACCGTAGTTATGGCTGTGTGCATAAGGTGTTACGAACACTAACTTAGGGACTTGTCTGTTTCGAAACATCCCTGCTAACGAAGTGCTGTTGTCAGCTTTGACTTTATGTAGCATTCTAGGCTCGGGGTTTTCTAAAATGTGACATTATAGTTGGAGGAGCTAGCTAGCGTCATTCATGTTCGTTATATTATTTATTGATTCATCTTTGTAACATCCTGACCAAGTGACTGATATAGAGATATTGTTTGCTTTTGTGACATCCTGACCAAGCGACCTACGAGGAAACACTTGTGCCAAGGCTTGGAGTCACCATACCTTTTGCTCTAAGTAGTAAGTAGTAACTTAGTCTTACGGTTTTGGAGGATGGGCACCGTAGTTGGAGGAGTTGCTTTGTATCCTTCATGTCTATTCTGTGATTTAAGGTGTTACAAAACATGTTTAAAGTCGTTATCTTTTAGACTTTTGGATTTACAATGTTCATGTACCTTTTTAGTTCAAAGTTAATGACTTGTATAAACTTTGTGACTTCGGTGCTTCCTGTATTTACACAAAAAAGGATTGAGATAATATATGCATAGGGAAAAGTTTCTACTGAGCTACACTTCGACTACCTAAATGTTTGAACAACGTTACCTGCCACACAAGTTTCAGTCGGGTTTCGTTTATGCCAATTCTATCCAAAGACTCGGTGGGAATGTTTAAAAGGACAAGAATTTTCTTGTATCCACTTACAAGAAAAACTCTGAATGGAATGACAAAAGTTATTTGAGCAGATTCATGGATGTTTTGTCATTTTACAACTACAGATTTGACAAAATATTTGAATTAGGGGTATTTTTGTCCTTCTGAATAATTTCCGGCAAGTTTGTTTCCACAATTGGCTTAAACGAAGCTAGAGCAAACCTTGCATGCCCTGTACGCTGTTTTGATATTTTTGTATGTGTATATTATATTACTATCCGAGTTTATTATCATGACCCTCAATCATGCCAAGTCCAAAGAGTGTAGGTCAAACTGTTTTTCCTATAAAAATTGACGTTAGATGGAGTACTGTTTTTGGTATCATGAAAGCATGAAGATTTGACATGAAGAATGTTCACTGACCTGAAATAACACACTTAAAGAAAACTCTTATATTTGTGATGTTAGGGGTAAAATTGTGTTTCTAACTTGTAGGAATGTTTACCATCAAAATTCTCTGAATTTAAAATAGTTATACATGGCCAAGCGAATGTGGCCGTACTTTAGTTTATTTCTTCTGAATAAATCTCTTATCTGTTATGGTGTTGGTAACTTCATGGAGAGTTGGAGGTATAACAATTTTTAATTCAGAGAATTTTATTGGTAGATGGTTAAGGTAGTTTGTATTTTTGTGCTATGTGTTAATGCTTTACTTCTATATTGCTGACTCATAGAGACTGATTATTTCTTGCGAGTGAAATGTGCTTTATATTACTTAGGAGTTAGGACTTGAAGGTTTGAGCTTGTATTATAAAGGTGATGACAATCTGGCATATTTACATCTCATTCATGATTTGTATAGATACACAAGCATGATTAATGACTACGGGAAATAGATTGAGAGTATTTGTCTGACAGAATAACTACCCTGTTAAACTTGTATATTTATCTAGAATTAGGATACCACACTTGCTTTTTGAATGCTTGATGTATTTCTAATTTCTTATTTGCTTTTTGAATAAATTGTGTTTTGGTAGGTAAAAGACGCCCTTGGAGAGCTTTTCTTTTATATGGTCCACCTGGGACAGGAAAGTCTTACTTGGCCAAGGCTGTTGCAACAGAAGCGGACTCTACATTTTTCAGGTGTTAAATCTGGCTAACTGTAGACTAATATAATATTGCCTCATATTAATTGTATGTATAATGGATTCTTCATCATTAGGTTTGCTTGTACATACAAATTGTTGAGAACTGTCATTAGTGATATGAAAGTTTAGGCATAATTATACATTAATAGATGCACATATATTCATCTGTCCAAAGATCATCTTTAGAGGATTGCTTGTCCTAAACTTGGTGCGTCATCCCTTGAGGTGGTGAAAGCAAGGGTCATTGGTATGACAGTTTGAGATTTTTTCTTAACATTTTTGTATATTCAATATACTCTTCTTAATATCATTATACATGGAGACACACGCATGGTGGTCGACTCTTTTGACCTGTAAGCATTAAATGGACTAGGGTTTTAGCCTCTATCACCCAACCTTACAAAACTTTATTTTTTCCCAGCGGGGTTTTTTTTGCTCTATGTTGTTGAATTTTGTTCATCTTTCTGTTATACATAGTTTTATTTGTTGCTTAGTTTCATACAATATTACCATTCACTTATGACCTTCAGTACTGCCTGTACAGTTACAGAGTACACTGTACACAGATCAACCTTTTGTATATAAAGTAGGTTAACTCTTTTGGTTTCAACCATCTATGCATGATGAGTTAACTTATGACAATATAGTCAGTATGGCACTTGCAAGAATGGGTATAGATTGAGCAATAGATGTCTGAACATAATCAAAAGCACAAATCGCTACCACCATGGTTTTTGACAATTATGAACAAGCTCCTGTGTCACTAGTAAAACACAATTTTCAAGAGAACAAATAATCAGCTCAAGAAACATCTAGGGCCTAAAATGTAGACTTTAAGACAGAGATGAAGAATCATAAGGATGATCATGCCATATATACAAAGTTCAAAGGCCACTGCAGGTTGATTTACTCGTGACATCTTTTTCTCAAGACATAGACATACAGAAATATTGTGTAGGGCTTAGATCAGGTTGAAATGGAATGGCCTTCAAAAGAAGTGGGGAAATGGATGTCTGTAGTCAAAGCAGGTGTTCATTGGTACTTAAGTGGGCTTTGGCCCCTTAGGGCTGCAGATGAGCTTAGATTGACTTTAAAATGTTAGGCTAGATGAGCATGAGTTGGTAGAGCAATGAGCCTTCTCGATGCAAGCTTGAGCTTGGTTCAAATAGTTCAGAAGTATTCACTAAAATCTATACTTAGTTAAGCAAACAAAATTTGATTTCAAGAGTTATATGAACGGGCTCAAGTCAAATTCGAGCTTGAATAATTCAATAAAAGTTTTGAGTTCTTAGCAGTCATAGTTGCATATGAATCTGCACTTGCATAATATTTAGGGATCGAAATCTTGATAAGAATTGACTGAGTCTATATGCTCGACTTTGGCTCACTATATGTGTCGATCTCGTATTTTTGTACTCAGAGTTGATAATATCTGTGGATTTGCAACCTAATTAAAATGCACATCCTGAAGCTTCAACATAAGACATCCGTGAAATGTGTTTCTAGGCTCGATGATTTGTACAGTTTACAGACCTTACACATTGGCATATTTCACTTGCATCACATTTATGCAATTCTAGTTTCCAGCCCATGGTATATCAGTGATGCAAGCTTGACAGATTTTCCCCCTCAATTAAATTGATTCTCTTAATTCAAGACATGTTTGTAGCTATCTAATTTAGCGATGCCATGATGTTGCTTATGCAAGCTTAGTTTTTCAGGCATGATTGTTCAGGGCTCTTTTTTTTTTTTTTTTTTTTTTTTTTTTTTTTTTTTTTTTTTTATACTTTTTTTTTTTTTTTTTTTTTTTTTTTTTTTTTTTTTTTTATTTTTAAAAAAAAGATTTTTTTAAGATTTTATTCTCTATTAAAGGATTTTATTAAAGGCCTTCAAGTATTCCAATAATTTGTGTTCTTTTGCATGGAAATGGTTGACACATTGTATACAGTGCGAGTATCATTGAGTATCAGTTCATATGTGTATTTCCACTGAAATACCTTATCTTCTATGATATGCATTCATGGGTTTTCTTTTGCTTCTGCTTAACAATGTTAATCGACACTTTCATGAAAGTATTTAATAACATGCATGCACTACACTGTTGACAAATAACTACCTGTGTACAAAAAGGAACCTCTGTTTTCAACCATATAATTTCTCATGCATGTGGATGTTCTTTCTTCTCTTTTGGGTATTTCGCTTAGCATAGTCAAGAAAATGCTTACTGCAGTTTCACTCTCATTTCAGTGAGTCCTGTCACATCAGCAAACACAGCCACCCTTCTTGTTCATCTAGTCATTCCAGTCTAATTTACCTTCTAAGTTTTGTACTTTATGATGTTTAGTGGTCTTTGTTTTGTCAACACAGTTTGCAATTTTGTGTATCTTGTTTCTTTGCTGACATAAATTTAAACTAACTTGGATCTCAAGGTCAGAGAAAATTTATATTAAATTCTGTATCTTCAAAATCAATTTGCTATTTGTGGTAAATCTCTTCGTAAGTATTTTGTTTCCTTGCTGACAGTTAAAGAGTAACTTGGATTTACATGCTACTTTCACGGTCAGAATCAATTCCTATTTATGTTGGAAACCCTTTCCATAGAATGCGGGGCATTTGCATATACATCCCTCGAATTTTGCCAAATTGCATATATATTCAAAACTTGCATAAAAACCATTGTACCTTATGTATTAAAAACTTGTACTATGGATATATATGCAATCATTCACTTTTGGAGGGATATATACACAATTCCATATAATGCAAAGACATATTTAATAAAAAAAAATTCTAGATTCATGGTATGTGTCAAGGATTTCACTTGCGTTGTCTTGTACTTACACTCTTTGAAAAGATCAGTTGATGAATATTAGTATCCAGTATCGAATTTACATAAAGTTTACTTGGACTATGTCAAGTCACTGCATTGTTATTATATTCCTCGTTACTTCAGGATGTTATCTTATTGACCTCACCATCACCTGCTATAAAACGTCACTGCTATGAGGTTAAAGTGTTGAACAATCTTCATATTCCTGCCAAATTAAAAATTGATTGTGGTGTCTGTATTTTAATTTCCTTGATTTTTTTATGTTACTTTTTGGCTTCTTTTGTATTCATGAACTTAGGCCAATATGTTGGCAAGTGCCAACTGCTTCTGCTTGTCTGCAGTGTTTCTTCATCGGATCTTGTTTCAAAGTGGATGGGTGAAAGTGAAAAGCTGGTGGCAAATCTTTTTGAAATGGCTCGTGAAAGTGCACCGTCCATCATCTTTATTGATGAGATTGATTCTTTGAGTGGCCAGCGGGGTGAAGGCAATGAAAGTGAAGCTTCAAGGCGTATTAAAACTGAAATTCTTGTTCAGATGCAGGTGATTGTTGGGAACCCAAATGACATAAATTACTACTAGATCTTTTGATTGGGCATACTATTTCTTCTGTTTATTCGTTCTCTAGGAAAGCCAACTATAGTTTTCCCAGGTTCTTATTTTAATTGAAAAATGCAGGGGTGGCAAAATGGGCGGGTTAGATAACAGACCAGACGGGGTAATTTATGTTCGGGTTGAAACTGGTGTATTTAGCAGAAACACTTTTTATCTTTTTATACTGTAAATAATTATCACATTAAATATGATATAAAGATTAATATTTGCATCAGTAATCTAAACTTTTGAAGATAATGTGTTATGAAGTTATGTTTATCCAAAATACTTCGCGCAACTTGTCCTTTCCTTCTTACTATTATTTATTTGACCCATTATTCTTTCAGAGATGAAACATAATGCAGTTGACACATTTATAGTAAGTGGGTTGCAATTGCCACCTCTAGTTTAATATACAAGCACATGAACCTTGGCCGAAAGAAAAGGAAGCTGATTACTGTTGCAACAACATATGCCTAAACATATAGACTTCTTATTATTTCAGGGTGTAGGACACAATGATGATAAAGTGCTAGTGCTCGCAGCTACAAATACACCCTACTCCCTGGATCAGGTCTTTGGAAAAATTTATTTATTTTACTAAACCCCGATTCCTGAGATTACAGCCAGCTAATAAATTATTATTAAATTGTTTTTGCAGGCTATCCGGCGACGTTTTGACAAGCGTATATATATTCCACTACCCGACTTGAAGGCGAGGCAACACATGTTTAAAGTAACGCCATCGCTCTACAAATATGTCATTTCTGCAGCTCTTTCTATTAAAGCATTTGTCTGATACAAAATATGCTTTTCCTTGAAATTTGGAGTTTTATATCTCAATTGTAGAGGTGGAAGATGGGGTGGTCGGGCTCTGTAATGGATCAAATTTGTTTGGTTGTATAAGTTATTTTTAGTTTTGCTCGGGCTGGGTTGAACTGCAGACATTTTCTTAGCAGTATCGTGCATCTGATGCTCTCAGCACTAAAATACAGTTTGGGCAACTTTCAGTCTATTTGACCCATTTCCTGTTTACCTATGAAATTTTTATCTGACTTATTTCATCGTTAGGGATGAACCAAACTCCAGATATACCAAATATGTATTAGTGGGTCAGAGTTATCATATTAACTCGATTGTTTGCAAGACCATGAATTTTTTTCTAACATGTAGTTTACTGTGGTCTGTTATGCAGGTGCATTTAGGAGATACTCCTAATAACCTGACTGAAAGTGATTTTGAAGCCTTGGCTCGTAAGACCGAAGGATTTTCTGGTTCTGATATTGCTGTTTGTGTAAGTGCAAGTCCTAGGTTTACTACTAAGATTAATAGCATCATGGAATACATATCATCTATGCTGAGTCTTCTATTTGTGGCTTTTGTAGGTTAAGGATGTTCTATTTGAACCTGTACGTAAAACTCAAGATGCCATGTTCTTTGTTAACACACATGATGATTTGTGGGTACCATGTGGGCCAAAACAACGCGGGGCTGTCCAGATTACGATGCAGGATCTTGCAGCAAAAGGGCTTGCAGCGAAGGTAAAGAAATTTCTTCATGTTTAAATTATGGACCATTCCATAACTTTTCAAGTTTACTATTTTAAAATTCAGAAAATAAAATATCTCATTATCACTACTAAGCAACTGAAACTTTTTGCAGATAAGTCCACCACCAATCATGCGAGCAGATTTTGACAAAGTTCTCGCAAGGCAGAGGCCAACTGTGAGCAAAAGCGACCTTGAGGTTCACGAACGATTTACTAAGGAGTTTGGGGAGGAAGGTTAAAGAATGGCGAGTTTGCACCCATTCATGTCACTTGTATCTTGCTACTTTGTGTTGTTGGATATTTATATAAGTTTGAGCCTGTTCAAGCTTCTTTCAAGTGAAAAATTGACAATTACACTATGTTTTTGGTTTAAACTAATGAAAAATCAAGGTGTGATTAACTTTTTTATAACTTTATTGCTGTGATTATGTAAAAAGGTACTCCGTACTACTTATGAAATTGCAAATGATGCTGACACATTAATCGTTGATGTCTTACTTTTTTGCTTTCTTCATTTTATAGGCATTTCTTTGTGTAGGTTTACTTTCAGGGATTTGTATCTTGTTTATTGAAGGGAGTAAGTTTTGCTATCTGTTTGTTTGTACGATTAAGTATTTGGCGCCTACACGAGTTTTAGACAAAATATAATTTCGGTTCTACCATAACAAGCAGCCTAACAGCCATGAACTGAACCAAGAGAGAGGTTGACCTCAGGTTGAGGTGACCAAGAGTGAGGTTAAGCATGATACTATCATTTGTCCGAATTTAGGATTAAGAGGCTAGATTCTGATTTGAGATTTTCTTTAGATCTGAGATTAACCGCATTGCAAACACGTGTGGCTATACCCATAAAATTAATCGACACTTTTTTAATTCATCAATTTTCTATTATTTCATTTAGTACCTTTATTTTTGTGCGGGCGATGAGTTCAAATCTTTTGTTTGAGTTGGCCAAAAAGCCAGAAATCTTACCTAGAATACTAATGTTTTAGAGGTGATAGCTTTGATCACTTTATTTTTAAGTCAAGTCAATTTGAGATATAGATTCTCTTCAACGGGTTACTAAATTAAGAGCGCCCTTAAATTAAATGTTTGTCTAATAAGTGCCATTGGGCCACTCGTTAGGATGTATGACTTGAACCCAAAGCATAATAAACATTAATTTAGCTTATAAATTATCTTAAGTATGTGATTTTTAGTTTAATAAAAATGAAAGTTTCAAAGTTATTCGGTCAAAGGCAATTTTGTTTGGTAGGAAAAAAGTTGATGCTGAATGGGCCAAAACAGTTATATGATTGGGTCATTGGGCCATTATATTTATACATGAACTCTCTCTCTCTCTCATTCAGAACCTCATAATTGTCCTTAAATGCCATTTTTGTCCCGTTACCCCACATTTTTATTTTCTATTTCTAGTTGTGTCTTTAGTTAAATAACATATTTTTTCCTAAGTGATAATTTTATATTTATTTGAGAACTCCGTAACTAAAGTATTACTAGTATCATAATGGAGAAATAAACACATGAAATTTGTCTCTAAATTAATGGATATTTAAAAACCCGAACCATCATGACAATTATTACTACTGTCACACGATTACAAAAGCTACATATTTTTCATACCTTATAAGCCACTTGGAATTTTCGTACTTTGACATGTACAGTTATTTTCAATCAAATTTAAGTGTTTGCGTTATGATGACAACATTAGTAGCTTGTTTGGTTTGTATATTGTGGTATACTAATTGTATTTTTAAATGAAAGGATAATTTTAAACCTAACTTTAAGTATAGTTGTTGTATTAATTTAAATAATTGTAAGCATAGGTTCAGATAATATATAGAGAATAAAAATATGCATGTGGAAAAAAAATGTGTTTTATCTTCAGCTCTATTAATTGTATTTCTTAAAGGAGATGATTTGCACACTTCACAAAATGATTGAGACACTCTAATTAATTGTGTTTAGACATTTATATCCTCACTTGGGTGAAAGTGTAAGGGTAACTGTGAGGGTATAAATGTCCAAATACAATAAATTGGAGTGTCCCAATCATTTTGTGAAGTGTGCAAATCACCTCCTATTTCTTAAATTGTTGTGTTTGTGTTTGAATGGTTTATATAATATGCTTTATTATTTGTATTGGTTAATTTAAGTTTGAGATGTATGAGTGACATTTAATGAAAGAAAAGGAATTTCTTTGCTACACGCTGTTATGATTATGAGGATATATTTGACACATCAACTATTTAATCTGATTGAATATCTCGAACAACTTGTACTCACTAGTTGTCCAAATTGTGCATTTGTAGGGTGTTAAGTAGGACTACGTAGACGTATGGTGAGATAAGTTATATGAAATGATTTTGTTAGTGCCTTATTTGAAAAGAGATACATGCAATTTGCCTTCAGCTTTCACATCCTTCATATTTAGAAGCTTTTTTTTTTTGAACGGCGGGGATTATATTAAGGGGCAGTTTGGTTGGGGGTTTTTGGAAAGGGAATTAGTTTTAGACTCATATCGTATGTTTGGTACCATCCACTTGACATTAATTGTGGTATTGAATCCCAAATAGTATAAGAGAGAGAAAAACTTACCCATTAGGTGGGATTTCATGGCTTTTGATTTTTAACGGGTCCCACATATACATTTCTCTCTATCTCTCTCTTAATTTTATAAATAAATATTAATTTTTAACACATTAAATCTATATATTAAAATAACAAATCTTTATTTTAATCTACCACTAACAATTAAAAATAATATTTTTAATTAAATATAATTTTTTCTCTTACCTACTCAAATACAAATCTTAATCATAATCTACAACTTTACATTCAAATCCAAATTTTAATCTAAACCCATCAACAAACCAAACGGCACCTAAGAAGTTAGCAAAAAGCTAACAAAAATTACAAATAAATAGCTAAAAGCGGGTTTTGAAGCCACGCCGACCAGCTAGAACTAATCTTCCTATTTATATGAATGAACCAAAAAAAAGAAAGATCAACAATAGAATCTATTAAAACATCTTTACGAGGTCTCTTCGAATCAAACAAGCTAGCGTTCATATTTAGAAGCCTAATTGAGTTACAAACGAAAAGTTATAGGTCCGGGGCTATTAACTAATGATAGAGAAATGTTAGAATTACATAAAACTTAAAAGATACTTAAAAGTAAGGCTGAGCATCGGTCCTGAACCGGACCGGACCGACCAAGACCGAATTAGCCCAAAAGCCGGGACCGAAGGCCGTACCGAATGTGGTCGGTCCGGACCGGTCCGGTCTCGGTTAGTCCGTCGGTCGGTCCGGTTCAACAAGGCAAAATAGTCGGTTTGTGGTCCGGACTGGACCGGCCGACCAAGACCGAGACCGAATTAACCTAAAAGCCGAGACCGAGGACCGGACCGAATGTGGTCGGTCTAGTCCGGTCTCGGACGGTCCGTCGGTCAATCCGGTCCATTCGGGTGGTTTGCTCAGCCCTACTTAAAAGGATGAGAGATAATGAAATTGAATCTAAATATTACGCACCACGTCACGCCACGTGAAAAAGCTTTTGTCATTGCTCTTAATTAGACTACCTGCATCAATGGATGTGAATCAAACTGTGAGTGCCTCACTCACGAGTGAGCTTGATGTGGGCATGGTTTTCATGCGTGACTTTGGCCAAATCTGCTCATAATTGTGAGGTTCTCACCACTCGGTAACCGTGCACTCTTTTTATTATTTATTTGGTTTGTGAGTGTGTATAGGTTATTTAGTGAGGTATATTTGTTAGGGGTAGCAATTCGGGTCGGGTTCGGGTTATCAGGTTGGCGGGTCAGAAAACCCCAACCCGAACCTGACGCATTTAAATTATCAGGTCAGCTATGTCAACCCTAACTTGTTTACACATAACCTGAACCTGACCCATTTAACACGTATATATACCTGGGTTGGCGGGTTTAATAGGTTACACGGGTTGAATAGGTTAAACGGGTTTTCGGTTGACCCATTTAACCCGTTTTTTATACAAAAGTTGCCACATTACACGAGTTAAATAGATTAAACGGGTTTGCGAGTCGACCCGGTTAACCCATTTAACCTGCATTATAAAATATAAATAATTTTTAATTTAAGAAAAAGTTCTTAAACGGGTTGGCAGGTCGACCCACTTAATTTATTCTCAACCCGAACCTGACCTGTTTAATAAACGGGTTAGATGGGTCGACCCAAACCCGACCCGAAATCTATTTAACTCAACCCGAACCTGTTAATTTTTGTGTCGGTTTCAGGTCGGGTTTCGTGTCGGGTCTGAAATTGCCACCCTTAATATTTGTATAAAGTATGCATTTAATTGAAAGGTGTGAGTGGTGTGATTGACAAGGGGTGAATGGTGAGTGGGAGTGAGAGTGTGAGTGAAAAGTTGAAGAAAGAAAGCTGATGTGACACTAAGGTGAAAAGTGAATTAATATGTCTCATGACGGATAAAAGTAGTCTAATATATGATGGTGGCCGGTATACGTGAAGCAATGCAGAAAGTACACACCTTGTATCAAAACAAAGTATTCATATGTACGGGTGGAAACGAGCCGAGCCGCTCGTGAAAAGCTTAGGATCGGATCGGTAAAAAGCTCAAACGAGCCGAGCTTAAACGAGCTCGAGCCTAAATTGGAGCTCGTTTAATAATCGAGCTCGAGCCCGAGCTTTATATACAAAGCTCGAATAGGCTCGCGAGCCTAAACGAGCTCTAGTACATTTTGGTATATATACATTTATAATATGTATATGTATGTATTTATGTTAAGATTTCGAAAAATTAACTCTTTTTGCTATATTAGCTCGAGTCTTCTCGAAACTACAAACGTTCGTTCTTATTCTTACAACCACATGATTATAGTTTATTAAAATAAAGTTTAGCCACAAATTTACGTACAACCATATCAGGCTTTTTATTATATATTCACCTTTTCATATTTCTTTTAAACTAGGGGTGGAAACGAGCCGAGCCGAGCCCGAGTCTGCCAGAGCTCGAGCTCGGCTCGTTTACATTTTATAAAGCTCAAGCTCGAGCTCGGCTCGGTTTGAGCCTTAGGATTTGAGCTCGAGCTCGGCTCGTGGTATGACATATAAAGCTCGAGCTCGGCTCGTTTGTAATGTGCTTATAAAAACTAAATTTTTTCTTGTTGAGCTTACTTGTTCTAAAATATAAACGAGCTCTTGATCGACTAGAAATATAGGATTTTTCAAAAAAAAAAAATCTGTGGAATGATCTGATCTTATTCAACAGCAGAAAACGGAGTGGGCGATCAAAAAAGAAAGAAGAGAGTGAGTTTGTTGTTGGTTGTTGGTTGTTGAAAAGGTGAAATGTTTAAAAGAAATATGAAAAGGTGAATATATAATCATATGTTTTAGTATTACAGGTGTTGTTATACATATCTTTAGAAGATAGTTTTACCTCTTTGATGTGACAAAATAATATTGTATTTTAATTTCGTGTTTTATTATAATCTAGAACTATTAATCAATTCAAATTATTATTTAAAGTAATGCTATTTAGACCTACAATACATGTTTAAATACATGTCTAATGCATAAATCACTTGTATAATTATTTTATGTATTTTCTCTTTTCAAATTCTCACAAATTAATTTTTTAAATCAACAAATCAAATCATTAGACACATTTATACGCATGATTAATATGCACAACAATCATTTTTCTAGTATATCACATTATGGTTTTAATTCCAATTTCATTCGGTTAACTGTAAACAACTGCGCATTGCTTATTTGCTTTGGGTGATCTTTGGTGAATGATCGGTTGACACCTACGTGTATATGATTTCTTTGCCGATTTAAACTTTTTGAAGAAATCATTGTAAAATCAACTATTTTTCTTTTCAAAAGTTTTATGTACAGATCCGGGGCGGAGCTAAAAAATATTTTAAAGGGGGGGAGGTTTATTTTAGGAGTGTGCAAGAAACCGAAAAACCGAACCTAAACCGAAAAAGACCGAAGAACCGAAACCAAAAAAACCGAAATCGATTGAAAAACCGACGGTTCGGTTTCTATATTTTGAAAAAACCGAAGTTTTTGGTTCGGTTTGGTTTTAGCATTAAAAACCAACCAATAGAAACCGAATCGACATTTAAAGTCAAAATGCATCTAAGACCGACATTTAACTATATCATGTCGAGTAACTACTCTTTGTTTCATATGCTTCTTGAACATGTCATTTAGGACGGATAATAAGTTCTCTTCTAGGGTGTTTTCTGTTTTTATTGTTATTATTGTGTTGCTCTATGACACATAAATAACTCTTTTTTAGGATTTAATATGGTCATTTGTTTCTTATCGTCATTATTGTGTTTTTTGTTTTTCTTAATGGTTGTTTGGATTGTTTCTTTAAAGCTGTGAAGGTGTTATTTTATGATATATGTCAAATCTACTTTGAAAAATCAAAGCTCGAAAGATCGTATAGAAACCGAAAAAACCGAAAAACCAAATCGAAAAAAACCGATAACCGAAAAAACCAAACCGACACAAAACCGAAACCGAATGGTTTCTAAAAATCAAAAACCGAAATATTTCGGTTCGGTTTCGGTTTTATACAAAAACCGAGCCAAACCGAACCATGCTCACCCCTAGTTTATTTATTTATTTATTTAATGTTATATCGAAAATAGAATGCAAAAAAGTAAGGGTGTCGCTGGAAAACATAAACATATCTAATTCAAATAATTAAACAGGAAAATGGACGAGGTTTTGTTCTAGGAGAGCGAGTCTTTGATTCAAATGTACGCGGCCTAATCAAGGTATCACTGTGACCATTTCCGACCATTCCATATTTCCATGTAAAATATATAACTAGTTAAGTTTGAACTCTTGACATGTAAAATATTTACACAATAATTTGGCAAGTTTAATGGTTCAATAATATTGTATCATAATCTTTTAATTTTAATTTTAATTTTTATTTTATTTTATTTATTTATTTTTTATTTTTTACCTTTCACATTACTTGTCAAGTCATTGTTTAAATATAATTTTGTAAACTCTTTTTAAATGCATCATTACTGATAGAGTTACTAAAAGTCACTTGTCCGACAATATAGATAAGACTTGAAGTACTTTAAATTTAGTTTGACACGCCATTTTCACATTTAATGCTATATTCGTTTTGCAAATGACTATATTCAAATAACATGTTACATATCATTTTCTTATATATATGTTCATAAAATCATAGAAATGGAGGAAATAGTATATAAATACAATAAAATAAGTTTAAAACAAAAGAAAAAATTAATAAAAGAAACCACGTGATTCCACTAAGAAAACAAATGAAACAAAAGATGTTTTACTTTATCTTTTTTTNGGGGGGCACTTGCTCATCGTGCCCCCCTTATGGCTCCGCCTCTGGTACATATTTGTTGGTTTCTTATGCTAAAAAAAGATTTATGATCTAATGGTTACGCAGATGAACTAGAGAATTTGGTTTAGAGGATTTAACATGCTTCATGCGGCATATTTGTGTTCAAATTACAAATTTACATACACATAATACAAACAAAATATCGAGCAAGCGAATGATGAACATGCCCTATTAAGACAAGTGGCAAACTGTTCAAGTTCATAATGTTCATTTAATGAGGATCGAAAGAGTTACAAGTCAATAACAACTTAAGACCTAAAGGTTAGTTTTCTGTTATTCATTCAAACTAGTTATAATACCCGTGCACGCACGGGTTTTTTTTCAGAAAAATTTAATTATATAGTATTATCGTTTAAAAACAAAAAATTTTATGTATATTTTAAAAAGTTAGAGCATCAACATGTGCGAAAGTAAGATAAATAGTTAGCAGAAATTGTAAATATAACCGTGGCATCGACCTTGTATTGGATTTTTGAGCGTGTCTCCCTATAATGTTATTGGGCCAAAGGTTCTTTGATCACATGTGTTTACACATAAATCAAATTTATTTTAAATTTTTTGTTTACTATATAGATATATTAGAATTTACCCCTGAAAATTATGATATAAGTACAACTAATAAGTATGTATGAGTTTTTCATTATGTATTAATATCAATTAATATTTTGTAAAAATTTTATTAGATGAAAGATTTAACTTTGTTTAGCTGACATAGATATTAATGTTGAGGTTGATGTTGTTGTGTAACTTCAACTATTAATATCATGTTGGCCTAAATCATCAAGGTATAAAAGATACCCATATCTTAGACCGTTGGTTGATACCCACAGTGTTCCATTACAATACTTAATCCTCCTCTAAAAAACGCACAGAACAAATTGCATTACACTTTAGCATTACAGAACAAAGTATAAGGGGTTATTTGTGTTTTTTCTAAAGTTATTAGAAAACATGGAAAATTGTAATTTTACACTTAGCTCTACATAATTTATTTAAAGTTCAACCACTAAAGTTTTATTAATTATTTCCTCTTTTTTTAAGTTTTTGTTTTCATAAATTTGACACCTATATTTTTATGCATTTTTTTTCTTTAATCAAATTCTCCACCAAATTTATTAAATTTTGACCAAAATCAATTCAATTTTGACTTTTTATTGGCCAATCATATTGCTTGATTTCGCTTACGTGGCAAAATCGAGGTCTCCTATTGGTCCAATTTTTTTTTCCACTAAGATTGTTTTGTCAAAAACACTCCGAAATGATGTAATTCTTTTATTATATAAAAGATTCAAAAATATGAATATGTATATCGATGTCTTCTTATAAGGTTATGTGGATTTACATGGTCGAGATTGTACGCCCTATACGGTTCCTTGAATTACGGTTATTGTCTAACGAGTAATGAACCGGTTCATCTTCGGCTACACATATATGAGATATATCCTTTATGTGGTATAGGATCCATTCCTTCATGCATGCTTCAGACTCAAATACGAGTTCATCCCTACATTTAGTTAGTTCACTGCATGATATGAGTAATATGATGCATTCAGTGACGACAACTATATATGGAAGTTAAAAACAAGGTGCAAAGGAATCAAAATAACTAAGCCACCACAAAAGCCTAAAATATTGTGAGTAGTTACCAAACATATGATCTGTTGTTCCCTTTTACTAGGTTAGTTTAACTACAACGTTAACCTAACTTAGTCCCATGATTAATAAAAATTTAATTAATAAACTTGTAAAGTAATTAAAATGCATTTAAGTAAAGATACAAGTTTTTCAACGTTTAATTCTTATTTGATATTTCACAAAGAATTATACCAAAGTATCTGCGGAATAATACTTGGGATTGAATGACAATGTATGTTTGCGATCTTCTAACTAAATTTAAACACGAAAACTATGTTAAGTGTTTAAGTAAGAGCTATACTAACCAATGGAGTTAATATCTAGGACTTAGTGCTAATTGGAGAAGGAAATGAGCTCTTGAAAGTGTTCTAACTTTTAATACAAGAGATGCCTTTTCCTGTCTTTGCAATGACCTATTTATAGGCGGGTGCAATATGGATATCCGTGATGTAAAAAGTAACGTGTCAACCTTTGATAGGGTAAAGTACACTTTGTACTTTAGCTTCTATTCCCAATATCTCTACAAAGCATGCTTTCGGCTTAACAGTGTTGACAACTGTTTGTACTTTTTACCAACTATAGTGCTTCTTGACTTAAGATAAGTGCTTTTGCACTTATTTTCTTCTCAAGAAATTTCCCTCCCAGACTTCAGAGACTAAGTTGCTCTTCAGAGGCTCTAAGTCTCCGTGTAGCTTCAGTGTCTTGAGAAGATCTTTTAGGGAGACAGAGTGTTATTGTCATCACACTCTGACTCCATCATCCAAGTCTTGATTTCTATCTGGTCTCTGAGTTCTGCCTCAGATAGTGACGAGTCTTTATTTATCAGACTCAAAGGAATATCCTGAGGATGACTCCATGACTATTGTCATCAGGAACCGTGTACACTTTTTTTTTTTTTTTTTTTTTTTTTTTTTTTTTTTTTTTTTTTAAGGCTTTTAACAGCCTCTGAATCTGAACCGTTCAGACGCGGTCAGACATTTTGGCCGTTCAGACCGTTTGTTTTTTTTTTCTCATTCAGACGCGGTCAGAGGCAGTAAGATCTTAATGGTCTAGACTTGAGAGGGGTGTCTTAATGTCTCTTGTTGACAGAAAAATAACCAAAAAAAATTTAGTACGAGCAAGCAAATGTGCGATTCAAACATGAGTTTTTTCCCGTTCAGATGCGGTCAGATTCAGACATTTACGCATCAGATTCAGATTCAGATGTGCGGTTCAAATTCAGATTCAGAGCCTCTTAAAAAACAAACACCACCTTAGAGCGTTTTTCATCCAAATCTATAATAAGAGACTTTGGACTTTTAATTGACCCAACATGATCGTTAGTATTATTTTTACTATTATTAGACTTCTCAACTAGCTCACAAATATATCGAAGTAAATGAATTAGGATCCTCTAATGTTCAATATAAACCTGATGAGTTATGTCAAGTTTATTGTGAGAGGGAAAGAAAAAATAAAATATTATTGTGAGACATTTGCATTATTTTAAATCAAATATTTCTCTCATAACAAACTTACATTACCTATTATGTTCATTTTAAACATTAAAGGATCTTTCACCGAACTAACATTTAAAACTAGCTCCAATCTGAGATACATTGTTCGATTTAAAAGTGCTAAATAGTAAACAAGTCATGTTTGGTAAGACCTCCAAAATAAGTATATTTACGAACGAGTCGATCACAAACTGAGTTCAAACTTTAGAAATAACTCATAAGTCATAAACTGGAATTCGACTTTACATGAAAGCTCGAACGATCCTAGGTCAAACTCTGGTTTCTGAACAACCCGGATTCAATTCATCTCAATTACACTCGTGGCCTAAAATAATACAATAAATATGTTAGGCCCGCTTCTAACGATACACACATGTCCAACATGTGCATCTTCGCTTGATTGACATTATGTCAATTCCTAATTTAATGTTACTATATCCAGACAAGATAGCATCGTGACGGCCATGCCATCTAGGATCATCTGACATATATTTTGGTTAGATTTTTTCGGGCATCATCATCTGTAATGTAAAGATCGACATTTTTTTTAAGGATTACCATGTAAGCGGACTCAAAATTTTAAGTCATTATGTGCAATTTCTTTTACGAGTATAAATAAAATAAAATGTATGATTCCATTAGAAATAGTAAACAAATTAAACAAAACATGTATTTCTTTTGATATATTAATAGACTAATTAAACAAGACATTATCTATGCGACATAATGTTTCGGGATCTAGTTCATTTGAGAAAAAATATGATTTTTAACGAAAAATTACACTAAGAAGCACACATCCATCGAGTTCTGTAAACCCTCGAAAACCGCTTTAGGCCCGCCACTGCTTTGACACTATGACATAATTTCTGAAAACTTTTAGGATTTGCCATTGATGATGTCATGCGGAATACATGTTCTCTGTATTTTTGAGAAATTTGCGATATTGATATTTAGTTTTGAACAATGGAAGAGATTAGATTTTTTTAAAGATAAAAGCGCAAAGTTTTTAGTAATTTGCGATATTGATGTTTAGTTTTGAACTTCTTATTTGTTATTATTTAAGCAAAAATTGAGTTAATGATGTTATCACTTTTGTGATTTTCTCTCTTTTTGTTATGACAGTATAATCAGATAGTAAAGCTAGCGTAAGCCTTTCTTTCCTTACATTAACATGACTGCAATTATGAGGCGCAAATAATGTTCGACATAACTTGGTATAAACTGTTAACGATATGTAAGTAATTGTAAGGTGATAATTTTTAATTGATAGCGATAGCTACAAGCTAGCTGCACCCTTTTGTTTATAAAAGTATTTGACAAAGTTGTTATAGATGAAATTATAAAATGTAAAATGAAGTAAACGGCCATTTGCATAATTAAACCGATAAAAGACTTAAAAAGACTTTACGCGTGTTACTAAATTATCGATAAGCTTATTTGCATATTTATGTAGCAAGTTCGTTTTTAATCAATTAGTTCTTTTTATACTCATAAATACTAAAATGCTATAGAAACACGTTTGAAAATATATAGAGCAATATTGATAGTGTATATAAAATAAAATCACAAAAATAGTATAGTGAAGAGGATTATATAGTTTGGATGTATGAAAAAACATCGGGTGATGTTAGATACTTTTAAGGATTAAAACAGTAGACAACATTGCATCAACACAAAAATAATCCCCTTTTATTTATTTATTTAGTTGATAATTTACTTTTTTGAAGCTTGTTTTTTAAATTAAAAGTTTTAAACTCGTATGTTTAAGACAAGCTTGTTTTCAATTGAAGATTTTCTTTCAAAATAAAAAGCAGCTCTAAAAAGTTTTAAAAACTCATTACTACTAATATAGTAATATTATATTTGACTTGCTTTAAAAAAATAATAATAATTATAAGAACAAATTAATAAGGTTTGTAGAAATTGATTTTTATATGTTCGGAGAAATTAGCACTAGCAAGAAGCAGTAAAAGCAAGCAATAGCGAAAAGCAGAGCGGTGAGCATTGAACGTTGTGATCTTTAGTATTCGTTTGGCAAGCAACAAGTAATTTTATCTATTTTTTTGAAATGTTCATTTTCCAACACTCCGACTATGTTTGGCAAAAGCAGCTGTGAGCAGTAGCAGTGAGCTGTGAGCAGTAGCTGTGAGCAGTAACCAAAAAAGCTCACAGCTTCATAAAGAAGCATTGGGAAAATGAGTTTTCCTAAAAAATAGCAAAGCCCACAGCTCTCATGCCAAACGAACATTAAAAATCAAAAAGCTCATTGTTCACCGCTCATTGCCCAAAAAAGCTCCAAAAAGCTTTGTGCCAAACATAGCCTCCATGAAGTAGCATTTAGTAGCACTGAGTATTTAGGAGCTGTTTTACACATTATGATTATACTCACAACTACGTTACCAAACATTTTCATATAAAAAAACTGTTACTGCCACTGATCACTGCTACCACTCACTGTTACCGCTCACCGCTACTGCAACTTTTGCAAAACACACCCAATGTGTTTGGCAATATAGCTGTATAGTCATAATTTGTAAGTGAAAACGCTAGTTGTTCGTAAATGTTACTAAAAGTAGCATTTTGATTTAAAGCGTTTAAAAAAGTAAGAACGCTAGTTGCTTGTTTCCAAACAAGTATTTTGTGCCAAAAATTAATCACTAGGTGCTTGAAAACGCTCCTAAATGATTGCTATAAAACATATACCGGATGTGATAATTCAAATCTTTAGACCTTGTTGTGATGCCCCGAGCTATTCAATGTTCGCAGGCCCGGATCTGGTATGGGCGGTAACTGGTAAGGGCGATGACCCAGGGCAGCAGTTATGTGGGGGCATCAGTTTCGGGTCTAGTATGTTACTCCGTATATATACTAATAGTGGAAAACACCTTGATCTTTTACCCACGAAGACCTATGATTGTATTTCATGTTGACTTTCTGAAAACATGATAATATGTAGATTAAGTTGTTTTTTTTGAATGACTCTTGTGTGGCTTGTGAGATATTGGATTTCCCGTCCTAGGTGGCTTGATTTTTATATTAGTAATATTTCGAGTAAACCTATATCGCCTCAAATAAGTAAAAAGTTCATCCATCATCAAAAAATGCCGTTCAAAAAAAGATCATCCTAAATGAAAAAAAAAAAAAAAAAAAAAAAAAAAAAAAAAACAACAACTCAACCTAAAAGGTTGCTACGTTACAATGCGCATGAACATATAAACCTCCTTAAGCTCAAATATAAACACAATTAAGTACATGACACCTTGTTCATTGTTAGTCTTGATTGTGGTAATCGTCTCTTTATGTAAAATATAAAAATAAGCATATTAGCATACAAGCATAAGAAATTTTAATCGAAAGGCATTAAAAAAAGTAAACAATCGATCATAAAGTGGCTTGAAACAATCGAATTGGCATAAAAAAAGGGCGTTGTTCAAGCGGCTCGCCCAGGGCATCTAAATACTCAGGACTGGCCTGAATGTTCGTACTGTATGATATTATTAGTTGAAGAAACTTAAACACTTTAGAAGCTATTCATTTAATTAATCAATGAAACAACACATGTTGTAGAACTTGAACGAGTTACACTCGCTTATTAATTACAAGGACGTAAAATTTAGAGTATATTAAGTTCAGAAGAAAGAACAGGAAATATATAACATCATATAATTCATTTTACTTCACTCCGCATGTTTAGTTAACTTCACTTTCATACCATTCTTCATTTTGAGTAGAACCGAACCGTATGGAAACACATGGTGACCTTCAACAAGCTCAACATGGTAATGACATATAATGGTAAGTGCCACCATCTTCATTTGAGAAAAGCTCATATCTTTGCCTAAGCAGGCTCTCGGGCCAACATTAAACGCAGGGAACTTGTAAGATGGTTCATGTTTGAGACGACCTTCCGCTGATATCCACCTTTCAGGCTTAAATTCCATACAATCCTCCCCCCATATCGACTTCATCCTTCCCATACTATAGTAACACAAGATGATTGTGGTGTTCGGATCCACTTGAGAGCCACTTGGTAGGATGTCCGGTTGTAATGGTGTTTTGTTCTGAAATGGGATTGAAGGAAATAGCCTTAAAGTTTCACATAATGCACCATGAAGATAAACCAGCTTGTGCAACTCGCTTGTATTAAAATCTTTCCATTTTCCATCTATTTTCATCTCTAGCTTTGTCTTGACCTCTTCTCGGATTTTATCTTCTACAATTGGGTGTTTCGCAAGAAGATAAAAGAACCAAGAGACAATGATGCCTGTAGAATCTCTTCCTGCAATCATAAGATTAAAAAATACGTCTCTTAAAAACTTGTTAGGGTCCTCACAAGTTCCACAATGGTCTTTTAACTCTCTCATGAGAGCCGTTGATAATTTAAAATCTTTCTCGTGAAGTTCGTAGTTCATGTTAGTGAACTCTCTTTGCTTTTGTGCTAAGCAGTTGTAAATAAACTGATCAACGGTTCGCCATGCATCTTTCAATTTCTTCTCCTTCCCCACCCTAAGTAGTTGTTGCAATTTCCATAAACTTGATGGCATGATATACCTATGAAAGATCGCTTCTTCAATATCCGAAAAAGCTTTCTCAAACGGAATGTGAGGAAAATCAAGAGACATGCTTTGGGGGTCGAAATCAAAAAACAATGTGCATGAAGTGTCAAATGCAAATCTCTGAAATACTTCGTGCAAATCTATTTCCACCCCTTTCTCGGAAACATGCTTAAGCATTGGCATCAACTCTCTCTCCACCTTGTTTGAAATAGTGTCTTGAAATAGGTTTTGAAAGCCAGGGAGCTTTAAAACTGACATGATTGTTTTACGTTGGAGTTCCCATAGTTCTCCATCGGTTCTGGAGAACCCGTCTCCAAGAATATCAAAGATCTTACGAAATTTTTGGCCCCTCAAGTAATTAGAAAATTTCTTGCTCATAATGTGGTTGATGTCCAAAGGATTTGTGGTCCAAAGCATGTCCATGCTGGCTAACCAAGGGCCTTTAAACATATAAGTACCACCACTATGTACAAGAAGTCGGGTGATATAATCATGTGGTTGATGGCCAATTACAAGGGCTGCTGGTAGCATGCCAAAAACCGGCCAATTTGTAGGGAAGATAGAGTTCTTGTTTTGACGTATATAGAGAAAAACGAGAAAGGAAATAAGAATAAGAATTGAAAACGGAATAGTCGAGTATTCAAGGGAAGCCATGGGAAAAAAAGGGGAGTGATATAGAAAGAGCCACACAAGTGTAACTAGTAGAAGTAGCGGTATATATAGGAAACAAGCTACTATTAGCTATGGGTGAACTTAAATGCACCCTCTTTGGCACCCTCAAAACTTGTCTGCATGTACTTCTACGTCACTTCAAATCCCAACTTGTTTGTTAAAATTATTACTTTTATTATACAGTATAACTTTATTTAGTATTTGTATCTTTTTATGCTTTTATCTTTAAGTTATAATGTGTTGCCCAGGTATGATTATAAACGAAGAACGAATTATGTAATTGAATCACTCAATTATATTGAATCAGAATATGTGTTTACAATCACTGTAATGAAAACTTGATTATCTAAACTGAAACTAATGTTCCTATTTATACTAGATGAATAGACATTTATGAAGGGTTGTGTTGGTTCAAACTAACAGGTTTCTATGAACAATTGTGTCCCTTTACATATAACTACCATATAACCAACTTACTAACTAACTAACTAACTTTATATACTAAAAACACCCTTAACTTTTGTTTCTATAACATTATTGGTCCAACATTCACCCCCTTAATGTTATAGACGGCAAAGAGTTTTCTTCACTTGTCTTCATGATTGTTCTTCTAGTCTTCCGAATTTATCATCTGTCTTTACATCATGCATGTCTCTTATTATGCTGGATTCAAGTCTTCTTAACTTGTAGCACAAACTTTGTTTTGAATAAATCTTTGATGACTTCACACCATCTTCATTCTTCCGAATTCTTCGCGGTTTCTTCACACAACTTGCCTTCACACCGTCTTTAGTTTGATCAGTCACTGATCTGTTCTTCACGAACCATCCTTTACGGCTAACTTGGTTATTTCACACAACCTCTCTTTTGTACCAATTTGCATCACACGAATCAAATCTTCCTCCAATTTAATTCTCTCACAGAATTATCTTGATCCTTCACGAATTGAAATCGTATCACACGTGTTTCCTTTTAATTCATTCACTGAATTGACTGCACCTTTCACAGGCTATTTTCCGCATCACACGGATTTGCTTTGATCGTATCACACGACCAAGCTTTCTAACTTTCTAATTTTCGTCAATTAGGCACATTAGAAGTGCCGGTTCATCATCACTCTCTACTAAGAGTGCTGCAACTTCCTCCTTTTCTTGCTTGCACATTCATAAGCATAGTGCCCAAGTTTTCCACACTTGTAACAATCTATTTGTGACTTATCACCATTCCTTCGCGGTTTGTTGTCGGTTCCTTCCGACTCATCTGAGGTGTATCCTTCACATCTATATTTCCCTCTTCCTCGTGTCTGATTACCACCTCATCGTCTATCATTTCCATAATTGCGTTTATAATTTCTGTTATTCCTTTGACGTATGAGTAACAACTTCTCACTATTATCTTCCTGACTTCCTTTTCTAAACTTAATCCTTTCTTCATAAGTCTTAAGTTTCCCAATTATCTCCTCCAACTTTACAGTTTTAAAATCAACAATCATTTCAATGGTCGCTACTACTGGCAGAAATTTATCTGGTACTGCATTAAGTACTTTCCGTACTTTCATTTGCTCATCAAACATTAATCCACATGTAGCAGCCTTTCTAATAATACTCATCAACTTCCCGGCGAATGAATCTATTGATTCATCTTCTCTCATCAAAAGTCTCTCAAATTCTGATTTAAGTTGTTGCGAGTGTGCCTGTTGTACATCTTCTGTCCCAATAAATCTGGACTTTACTGAGTCCCAAATTTCTTTCGCTGTTTCACATCCCGCAACTTGCATTTGCAAATCTTCTGGTATCCCTTGAAATAGGTATGTTGAAGTAGAACTATCCTTTTTTACATCAATCTCTTTTGATGTACTTGTTCCTTCTACTAAATCCCATACTCCATTTGCCATTAGTATCTTCTTCATTCTTAATGCTCATAATGTATAGTTCGTATTGTTTAGAACTGGGCATGATATGATGGTAACGGTGTGGCGACTTCTCTATAAACAACTTTGTTGCTTTCGTTTTTGTCTCCTGACATATCCTTTTACTTCTTCGAATCACTCGATTTCTGGGTTGTTATAATCGACTCACTCGATCTTTGATCCAATCTTTAACAGATTTCTGGTTGTTGTTTATCACAAACAATCAGCCCTCTCGGCCTTCCTTTTTCGATTTCTCAACCTGCTATGGTACCACTGTTGCCCAGGTATGATGGTAACGGTGTGGCGACTTCTCTATAAACAACTTTGTTGCTTTCGTTTTTGTCTCCTGACATATCCTTTTACTTCTTCGAATCACTCGATTTCTGGGTTGTTATAATCGACTCACTCGATCTTTGATCCAATCTTTAACAGATTTCTGGTTGTTGTTTATCACAAACAATCAGCCCTCTCGGCCTTCCTTTTTCGATTTCTCAACCTGCTATGGTACCACTGTTGCCCAGGTATGATTATAAATGAAGAACGATATATGTAATTGAATCACTCAATTATATTGAATCAGAATATATGTTTACAATCACTGAAATGAAAACTTGATTATCTAAACTGAAACTGATGTTCCTATTTATACTAGATGAATAGACACTTATGAAGGCTTGTGTTGGTTCAAACTAACAGGTTTCTATGAACCATTGTGTCCCTTCACATATAACTACTACTACTAACTAACTAACTTTATATACTAAAAACACCCTTAATGTTTGCTTCTATAACATTATTGGTCCAACATCATGCAACTAGCAACTTGCTTTCTATCGTTTGTTCTCCCTAAACAGCCATATCAATTTTAAAATGGATTTTCAGAAAGCTGGAGTAATAAAAAAACTCCTATATCATGAAATCAATCACATTATACATCATATCTTACATTTAACACAGATGACTCAAGGGTAAATTATTAGATGACTGATTTAGTAGATCAAGCTTAATTGTAGATTTGAGTTCATTAGAATTGGGATTGTGATTGCTTATTAAATAAGCTACATGTTATTATAAATACACATGTAATCTTTTTAAGTAATCACACAACAAATCACATTCAGTAATATATCTCTTTGTTATTTTACATGGTATCCGAGTTTCAAGTAAAATCCACCAACAAAAAATTGCTATCCTGTGTTTATCGGCTACTCGCTGGTGATCCGGAAGGATCCCGATTATTTTCACTTTATTTTTTTAATTACGTTTTTTTTATTTTTTTATTATTATTTTTTATTTTTTTTCGTATTCAACGAATAAACCCTATCACACAAAACTCTAGCCGTCAAAATACACTAAATATGTTGTTTTTCCATCAAGCAACCATATCTTTCTTTTTCTTACTCATCAAATTGTTTTTCATTGTCGAAGATCATTGTCGTTGACAATAAAAGTTGACCACCAAATTGCCGCTCCCTCCTAAAGGCAAAGCAAGCCATGATGTAAAAAAAATTAACAAACTTCATAAAAAAAATAAAAGAGACCGCGAATCAATATACAATTATGTCGCCAAATACAAGGCCATCTCCGTGCAAACGAACAACAAAGAAAAGAAGAAGAAAAAAAAGGAGGAGAAGGTAATGAGTTATGAGGCATTATTAATATTGCAGATTCTAGGTACGAAGTTTGGTGGCTTTGTTGAGGGAGAAGTATTGACATAGATAAAGTAGAGTTGGTCATGTTTGGGGTGTTAACATGGATAAAGTATAGTTAATTGGTCATGTTCGGGTTTATTCGGGTAGGGTAAAAATATATTTGAACTTGACATTATTAAGTTTTTTTTTGCTCGGGTTTATGTTAATCCGCGTCAAGTAAAACTGGATCGGATTTGTCTATGTAAATGGATAAGTTATGAGAAAATACAGAAAAAAAACAAATAGAAAATCTTATTCACGTTAATCGGGTTCAGGGGCGGGGCCAGAATATTTTTTGAGAGGGGGCAATTTTTTTTTTTTTTTTTTTTTTTTTTTTTTTTTTTTTTTTTTTCCAAAAAAAAAAAAAAAAAAAAAAA
>LBNU01036579.1:0-26117 GCA_014162995.1 Artemisia annua | reverse complement strand
TTTTTTCCACTTCTGGACTTCACTTGTTCCTGATGGCGTCACCTTGTAGAGTGTGATGGCGTCACCTTCTTTGATCTTTAAGGTCTCTTGAGTTTTTGTTGTTTTCCGCACTTTTTCACTCCGAAAACGCCCGAAAATGCTTCTTTTGTGATTTTCCCTTCAAAAGTACATAAAATGAGAAAAGAAACGACTTTGGGTGAAATCCAAACCAAAAACATACGAATTAGGACTCAAACCGACCCCTAAAAACGTAACATTTTTCGTCTCATCAATAATCTAGAGGCAAAATGATGAAAAAAGTGGTTTTAATCGTTTTGAAAAAATCTGAAAAGTTGCGTTTTTCCGAGTAGCTTAAACCCTCTTTTTCCTAGTAGCTTAAACCCTTATTTTCTGAGTAAGAAAGTTGTCTCCGAGTAAGATTTTCCGAGTATGGAACGGTTCCGAGTATCAAAGTTTATCTCCGAGTTTGGAAACGGCACTTTGTCCGAGTATTGGTTTGATTCCGAGTAAGATTATTCCGAGTACGGAACGGTTCCGAGTATTAATTAAATATTCCGAGTAAGGAAACGAAACTCTGAAAAATTTTCACCAACTTTCCGGGTAAGGTTAACTCTCCGAGTAAGCAACCTCCGAGTAAGCTCTCCGAGTAAGATATTGGAATCAGATCTTGCAGCCAAACTTCAAACTCTCATAACTTTTGAACCGTAACTTCATTTTCAGTGAATTACCTGTCAAAACGACCGTGAGAACGAGGAGAATGACACGTTGAATGAACCATTCAACCCAACGTTCGAGGCCCAGACGTTTTTTAAGTCATTAGACCAAATTTTCCATAGAACAACTTACCTTAACCAACATCAAACACAACTCCTACATCGTTGAACCGATCCAAGATCAACTTTATCATACATCAATGGCACCTCAGCAAGATATTCATGCAGCTGGTGCTGGAAACTATCCTCCCATGCTGTCAAAGGGTGGATACTCCCAGTGGGCTAGTTGTATGATGCGATATCTTAAGTGCAAACCAAACGGAAAACTTCTTATCAATTCTATTTTGGAAGGACCCTTTCAACCACGACAAGTCCTAGACCCTGGAGATCTTAATGGAACCCCCAGTACAACCATTCTACAGAGATCAGATTGAGGCTGAGTACACTGAGGAAGACAAACTACAAATTGCAGCTGATGATCTTGCATTTCATCTAGTCGTTCTTGGACTACCTGAAACGACTTATGCAACTGTGGATAGTGAAGGAAGTGCTCATGCAGTCTGGGAAAGAGTCAAGAGGTTAATGTACGGGACAGACATCGGGAAATAGGAAACGGAAACACAACTGCTCAAGGAACTACACAAGTTCACTTCAATTGCTGGTGAATCAATAGAGTCGTACTATCACAGGTTCTGTAAGATCATGAATGTCTTATCCATACACAACCTCACACAAAAGAACATAGCTAACAACACCTAGTTTCTGAACGAGTTACACCTAGAATGGGGAAGATACGTCACCATTGTTTATCAGACAAAGAACTTGCATGAAGTTAACTATGATCAACTGTATGACTTCTTAAAGCAGAACCAAGCTGAGGCAAATGAAGTTAGGGCAGAATTAGTTGCAAAAAAGCATGATCCTCTCGCATTCATAGCCAACACGCCAACACCTTTACCAGTGAACACACCACATCAACCATCATCATCTTTCATTCACAAATACATGCAACCACAATACATTCCACAACAAACTACTGTCATCCCACAACAACATGTTATTCCACAACAACCATATCCACAATTCCAAGAACCATGCTTATTTGACAAAGGCATTCCAAGGATGCTATTCTACACCACAAACAACAACCAAAGGATTTCATCGAACACTCGCAATAAGCAGATTGCTCAGACGAATTTCAATATGGGTGAAGGAGGACAAACGGTATGATTATTGGGAATCAGCAGGGTTATGCTACTGGATTTTACATGGGGAATCAGTTGGGTCAGTATGCAGGGAATCAGTTGGGTCAGTATGCAGGGAATCAAATGAGTCAATTTGTTGGAAATCAGAGAGGTCAGAATGTTGGGAATCAGACAGTGGGTAATCAGATTGGGAATGTTGCAGCTCTAGTTGTTGGGACATATGGAAATGTGAATCAGGGTAATCCGATAAAGTGTTTCAACTGTCAAGGTGTAGGTCATATTGCAAGGAACAGTCCTACTAAGCCGAGAAAGAAGGATACAATATATCTGCAGAAAGTGTTGCTGTTGGCACAAAAGGAAGAAGCAGGGTTTCAGTTGTCTACTGAGAAAAATGATTTTATGGCTCATATGGATGATATGCAAGATCGAGAGGATATCAATGCAAACTGCATCTTTATGGCAAAACTTCAGGAGGCTAAGTATGACACTGGTTTTGACACACCTCCTGTCTACGAAACCAATGCACTTTCAAAGGTACCAAGCTTCAATGCATGCCATAATAATGATCTATTCGAGATGTCCACTCACCAGGACCAGCATCCTGAGACTCCAGAACCCATTTATGACACATATCCGGATGAGCCGATTAGTAGCAACATTGATTCGGTAACTCCAAATATGGATATAATTGGAGACTCAGTTTCACAGCATGCTGAGAATGATGAGGAAACACGTGCTCTATTTGAATCATTAATTAACAATTGTAGCATTGAAATTGAGAAAGTCAAAATGGTCAGTCGCAAAATTAAGGCTACGAATGAGAAATTGACCTCTGAGCTTGAGAGATACAAGGAAAATGAAAAAAAAGTTTTCCGATTGATATAAAACGTGAGTCAAAATTTAAAATTGGTTATAAGAAGTTACTTGTTAAAGATAGGCAATTGCAAAATAAATTTGATGAACTTCAAATCAGTTCGCCATAAACCATCAACCCTTTATAACAGAAAATTTTTGATTTAACAAACCAGCTTTCAAAACAAAAATCAGCTTATACCAATCTTGAAAAGGAAATGGATGAGTTGAAAAAGGACTTTGCAAGAAAGAAGATAAACTTTTGGACGAACTGATGAAGTCAGAACACAAGATAGAAATACTAGAAAACATATTGGTTAAAATGGGTCATTCAAGTCAAATAATTAATATGCTTACTAATCACACTGATCCGCTTTACCATACAAAAACAAAAATGGCTCTAGGTAACAAAACTCTTTGCAATCTCAAGAAAGCTCAGAAAGAACAGAATACTTTGTATAATGGAAATGTTTTGTTTACTAAGCATGATCCTCCTATTGTTCATGATTATGTGGAAACAATAGAACTTGCTGAAGAGAAGCAAACCAAAATGAAACAAAAGAATCCAGACCAGAAATCTATTGATTACAACAAACTGGACAAACTTTCTGGTGCCGATTTATTTGGGAAACCCATCGATCCAAAGAAATATTGGAGCATGATCGGTTCTCTCATATACCTTACTTCTGACCCGATATTCATTTTGCTGTTTGCTTATTAGCACGGCTTCAGGCAAGGCCTACCGAAATTCACCTCCAAGAGGTCAAACAGATCTTTCGGTACCTACGAGGAATCATTAACATGGGACTTTGGTATATGAAGGATTCCGTGTTTAAACTAATAGCATTTTCAGATACCGATCACGCAGGTTGTCAAGTTACAACAAAAAGTACATGAGGAGGAGCAAAATTTTTGAGTCAAAAGCTAGTAGGCTGGTCATCAAAGAAACAGGATTGCATTGCATTATCAACCGCAGAAGCCGAGTATGTGTCTCTATCTGCGTGTTGTGCCCAAGTTCTATGGATGCGGATACAACTCACAAATTATGGCTTTACTTTCGACAGAATACCTTTGTATTGTGACTCAAAAAGTGCCATAGCCATCTCGTGCAATCCCGTACAACATTCAGAAATAAACCATATTAGAGTCCACTATCACTTCATCAAAGAACACGTAGAAGAGGGTACTGTTATTTTTCGTGAAGACAGATTACCAACTCGCCGATCTATTTACTAAAGCCCTTCCAAAAGATAGGTTTGATGATTTAGTTCGACGAATTAGCATGCAAAGCCTAACCCTTGAGGAGTTAGAACATCTTCTCGAATCTTCGTTGTAAATATTTTTCAAAATTGCTTCGCTGTAAATACTTTTGAAAAACAAAATACAAAATTTGAAAAAACAACAAAAACAAAATACAAAATTTGAAAAACCAACAAAATAAAATACAAAAATAGAAAATTTTCTAAAATACAAAAATAATATAAAATCGATAAAAACCAAAAATATTCTTCTCACGACATATCTCTTGCATAATCGATATTCGGTACGTATCTACAAATGTCATTCAACAGTGATACGGACATGTACAGATGCTTGAGCGAGAGTTCACTAAAATGTTTTCTGAAACATGTCGTTTCTCAAATTTTCTCAAAACATGGCTTGTAAGTACTTCAGCTTAGAACTCGTGCTTCAAAGAGAAATCTTTTCAAAATTTATGCCCGGGTATAACAACTCGAAAAGATTTCAAATAAAGACCTAAATGATGACTTCTGATTATTTCAGATCAGGACTTGTACGTTCAAAGATGAAATCATTTTCAAAACGTTCGAGTATAAATAAACGAAAAGATTTCAACTGAAAACTCGTTTCTACAAAAAGACTTGTGTGCGTCCCTCCAAACCCTTAATTGATTTAAAATTTTAGTTTGAAATATCCTTTCATTAAGGAGGAGTACAAAAATACAAAATGTTCTGATTTCATGCAAAAACATATCCGTCTATCTCTTCAAAAACTTTCTTTTAACCAGTTGATATAAAAATATCACGATATGCTATTTTTGAGGGGGAGAAGACGTGATAAAAAAATGTTTAAAAATCATTGTAGAATCTTAAAAGAGCTCGACTCAGACATAACCATCAAATTGGCAAAGCTCAAATGTCAGTAATCGAAAATACTTGTCCTGGACGGGTAATAATTTCAAGCTGGTATAACCAGTGATGTAAACGTGTCTCTAACTTGTCTAAGTAGAGTGTACCGTCTCAAGAAATTTTATTTGGACTTGACCAGGCCGAGTAATAATTTTAAGCTAGTCTAACTAGTGATTTAAACGTGTCTCGAATAGGTCTTATTCACTGAAAGTCGATCAATTCAAAAGTGCGAACTCTACCCAACAAGTGAAAATTTACCTTAAAAACTTATGAGCACATGTGAATGGGGAGTATTTATGACAATGCAAAACTCTCAATGTGTTAACAAAATATTTTTTATAATCATAAAATGCTTTGAGAGATTTTACAAAAAAAGTTTTATGGCATGTGATCAATAAACCTAGGATAATCATGGAGTAATAAGGTGATTAATGTTAGGCTTATGTCCTATGATCCGTCAGAGCCGGAGGGATCTACCCAAGGGTAATTCCAATAGTTTAGAATTAGAAGTCCTTAGGTATGATTGAAAAAATGAGTAAAGAAATGAAAGGAGAGAGAAAGGATTGAAGGATTAAAACGAAAAGTTAATAAAAGGGTGAAAAGAAGCAGTTAGTAGTGGTTTTGCACCAAAAACCACTAGCTAAAGAGTTGGAGAAGTAGCAACGTGTGGAGAACACCTTTGGAACACAGAAACACTTGTAAACCTCGGTATAATCTTGTTATATATGATAATAATGATTATGTACTTTGTTTACTTTGATATGAATAAGGAGTAGTACCTTTATGTTTGTTTAAGGCACTTATGCCATGATGTTAACATAAGAATTATATCATGATACTTGAATCTATTATGTATGCGTTTGATATGTTATGGTTTAGTCCATTACCATTTGTCTTGATTAATCACTATGATTGTTTAAAGGTCGAAAGATACAATTATGTTGATTATATTATGATTTGTCTGTCTATAACAAATCATTGCTATGCTTGTGAGAATTGCTTAGTAAAACAAATGTTAACCTTGACTAAAACACGTTTAACGACTAGTCTAATGTCTAACGACTTGGCTAGAGGAAATGCATACCTAATACTTAATACTTGGACCACACTTTATGCACTTTATGTATCTAGGATCAAAGGACGAAAGGAGATTCTTTTACATAGGGTAGATATACTAGTTTACATGATAACCATTCATGCTTTACTTCTATGCCTTGTCCAAGTACTTTCTGTGATACTCATGCTTATTTATCTCATGTGCTTAGCCTTGAACAAACATATCTTTAGAATAATTTGGCAAAACAATTCAACAACTTTAAATCCAACAAAAACGGTTTTAGTAATAAGTGACAATCATTGAAATCTAATTTTGTTACTCGTAGCTAACAATATAAACTATTTCCTCTCTTGGGATGACCTGGTCTTGCCTCAAAATCTTTACTATAAACAGGGGTTATACTTTTACCAATGTGTTTTGTGTATTAAGGAATCGGTGAAACTAGTCTTATAAATTTAAAGCTTTCGAAACACATCAAGTGTCATTTTATCTTGGATTCTTTGTGTTGCATATTGTTTTGTGTCTAAACTCTATGAACTCACCAACGTTAGCTGACCCGTTTAGCATGTATTCCCAGGTACAGAGTGATTGCATCTTTTCCTGTGCATGGAGTGGAGGCTTGGCAAGCGCAATGGTTTCAAGGATCAGTCACCCGTTTAAAACTTTGATATAATAAAATTGTGACCTATTCACTTATCCTTATTTTGGGCTTGCTACACTTATTGCATGTGTAGACTCATTTGGCATCTTTCTATCTATCTAAACCTTTTATCGTTATTCTGTTTCCTATAATTGTGTTGTGTGCCAATCCAAGTAGCACCCTGAAATTTTGTAAAGTCTTCCGCTGTATCAAATTTTGGGGGTGTTACAGAGCTCGAGCTTTGGCAGGCTCGGGCTCGGCTTGGCTCGTTTCCACCCCTATTTGTAGTCCTAAAATGGAAGGTGGTCTAGGATTTAAAAACTTGGAAGATGGAATGAAGTCCTTTTAACCAAACACATATGGAAGCTTGTGTCTGACAAAGACAACTTATGGGTAAAATGGGTCAATAGAGTGAAGTTAAAAGGGATTTTTTTTGGGAAATTGATGCTGGATACAGTGACAGTGGACTTGGAAGTCTCTTTTAGAATTGAGAGAAAAAGTTTGACCCTTCATTGTGAGTATAATTATAAATGGAAAGTCAACCTTCATGTGGCATGATATGTGGCATAATATTGGTCCTTTATCAAAAATCATTCACATGAAAAGTATTTTTGATGCAAGGTTCAAAAGCAATTTTACTGTGTCTGATATGGTTGATGATAATAAATGGATTTGGCCTCATGATTGGTACTCAAGATATCCTATGTTGAATCAAATTAATGTTCCTGCTTTTGTTGAAGATATGGTAGATAAAGTAAAGTGGAGATCTAAGAAAGGGCGGGTTATGGAA
The DNA here is from genome assembly GCA_014162995.1 of Artemisia annua. Taxonomy (NCBI): domain Eukaryota; kingdom Viridiplantae; phylum Streptophyta; class Magnoliopsida; order Asterales; family Asteraceae; genus Artemisia; species Artemisia annua. The sequence goes on along the minus strand of LBNU01036579.1, from coordinate 18,713 downwards.
TATTCTACTAAAGAGGTATGGAAGGATTTCAAAGAGGAAAAAGCTGTTGTGCCTTGGGGGAAAGTAGTTTGGTTTTCTCAGTGTAACCCAAGAAATGAATTTAGTCTATGGATGGCTATTCAAGGAAGGCTACTCACTCAAGATAGATTGATGAAATGGTGCTCTGAGGTTCTTCTATGCCCACTGTGTAAGATAACAAATGACTCTCATAGTCATTTATTTTTCCAATGTGAGTTCTCTGCAAAGGTATGGACTGTTATGAAAGGTACAATGAAAGTTGATTTTATTCCTAATGATCGGGATCAGATCATTTTTGATGGCAAAATTACCTTGCAGTAATTCTATTTGGAGCATTTTGAATAGGATTATCATTGCTTCAACTGTTTATGGTATATGGAAAGAAAGGAATGAAAGGTTATTCAAGCTGAAAACTCAAAGTGCATAAGGTGTCATTCAATGCATTACTGAGCATGTAAGGCTGCAACTACTGAGTTTAACTGTGAAAAAGTCCATTCATACCACAAATGTTGCGGAACAATGGAATGTCAGTTTCAGGATGTGATGGATAATCAGAACTGAATATATGGGGTATTTGGATATGCATAGATGACTCATACCTATTAGCTATTGAAGTATGTCTCATGCTTTTCCATTTCTTAGCTTTGAGGGGTAACAAAAGTTTGAAAACCTCATTTGATAGATGGAAATACTGATAAATGGAGTTTCCTATGTTGGTTCAATCTGTATTTGTTTATGGTATTGGAATGCTTATGATTCCTTTGTCTTTAGTTCAATTAAGGGGTGTTCGGATCACACTGATTTATTATCCTCTTAGTGCAGAAAGGTGAGGTTCAAGAACATTTATGCATTATATTGTTTTTATTAGATATCATTTCATCAAGATGGCCTTGTACCTTTGACTTATCCAATCAAACTGTAATTTAGTAATTGTTCTATATAGATGGTCCTTGGGAGGAATCTGAGTTTGACTTTCACTTAAGTTTGTTGTATTGGTTGGTTTAAGCTCCATAATGTAGGTTTCCTTGATGAGGAGGGTAAATGATCTCTGGAGTGGTAGGGTGAGTTGCTTGGAATAGAGGTTCGTGAAAGATGAGGCCTCTTGGTCCTTGCATCACTTTACTAGGAGGTAAGGTTGGTTTCCCTTTTGAAGGTGTGTGTTCCCAAATTAGTGTTGCCTTTTTTGGTTCACTTATGGTCTTCATTTAGCGAGGTTGTAGATGCTATTTTAAGGCTGAAGTAATTGGGAAATGTAGCCTCTTGGGTATAACCCTTCATTATCGGTGTCAGGGTGTTATAGCTCTCATGATGAGGCCTCGTATAGGTATCCATATGTTGTTGTAGATGCTGGCTGAACAATGTATGGTGATCCTGTAACCAGGAAATGTAGTCATGAAGCTATGGTTGAAAGGTGAACATTGGTTGTGAATGCTGGGATTGTTGCAGTATGGAAGTTTGCTGCATTTGAGGAATCTTATTTGGGTAATCAGAGATAGTTTCTTTCGGTACCCGATATGTGTCAAGTGTATTGTCTGATAAAAGTAGATTTCAGCTTGTTTTTTATTCTTAGAATTTGATCTTTAGTTGTATAATGGATGGGTATGTCCATTCCATCTCTTTGTATTGTCATGTAAAAGTTTGGTTTATTAATAAATGTTCACCTTTTCGAGAAAAAAAAATACTTCACGCAACTTTAGACTCCATTTACCCGTTTCCTTCTTACTATTATTTATTTGACCCATTATTCTTTCAGAGATAAAACATAATGTAGTTGACACATTTATAGTAAGTGGGTTGAAATTGCCACCTCTAAGTTTAATATACAAGCACATGAACCTTAGCAGAAAGAAAAGGAAGCTGATTACTGTTGCAACAACATATGCCTAAACATATCGACTTCTTATTCTTTCAGGGTGTAGGACACAACAATGATAAAGTGCTAGTGCTCACAGCTATAAGTAAACCATACTCTCTAGATCAGGTCTTTGAAAAAACTTAAATGTTTTTACTAAATCCTGACTCCCAAAATTACAGCATGCTAATAAATTATTATTAAATTATTTTTGCAGGCTATCCGGTGATGTTTTGACAAGCGTATATACATTCCACTACCTGACTTGAAGGCGAGGCAACACATGTTTAAAGTAAATGTCATCTCTCTACAAATATGTGATTTCTGCAGCTCTTTCTATTAAAGTATTTTTTTGTGAAAAGGAGAATGTATTATATATAATCACACATGCACAAGTTCCAAATGATAGCAACGGACACTCCCATGCTTATCATCAGACAAAAAATAAAACATGCTTTACTAACAAAGCATTCTATACCATCTATTCTATCCCCTTATTCCAGCCTTTTTTATACTCATTTTGAAAAACAATCATTAGCTATTACTTTACATATACTACTAAACTATATGCTACAACTTGATATTTCATAGACTATCTACATTTCTGACTGCATTGGACTCTTTTACCCTGAAGCCCATCATTTTAAACTTCACAGTTTCAATGATCAGTTGCACCAAGGTACTAATATCTCTTTTGCTCTGCTTGAACATCCTTCCATTTCTTTCTTGCCAAACAAAGTACACAACATCTCCAATTACTAATCTTCTTAGGATATTCCAAATGTTGTTATCTGCAGTCATTTTTGAAACTTCTTCCAACAGAGTACTCCAATCAAAAGCAACTTTCTTATTCATCATATCCTGCATTTCTTCCCAAACTGCTTTAGAGAAAAGAAATAAGAAAAACATATGCCCATATTTGTCAAAGCATTGATTACACAAGGGGCATTTTAACAATTCATTAGGCTTCCATTTGGCAATCTTGTCTTGAGACAACAACTTCCTTTGAGTTTCCATCCACATCACATATGAATGCCTAGGAATGCATTGTGTGAACCATACCATTGACTTCCATATCACCTTAGGTTCATTACTGCACATGTCTTTCCAAACATTTTTAATAGCAAAGTTAACCTTCCTTCCATCTCTGGTGATCCAAACAGCTTCATCTTTTATGTTTTCTTGTATATTTGGCACTTTGATTTNTTCTGGTATATTTGGCACTTTGAGTTGGTTTAGTCTTGGAAACTTAGTATTCTACTCTGTTGGCCATCCCCATTCTCCATTAATGATCATTTTTGCTACGTTACAAGTATTGCTCAGTCTTGCATCATAAAAGTCTCTAGTAGTAATAAAACTACTCAAAGGCCCTTCTGCACACCATGAGTCATGCCAAACAGATGTAGATTCTCCATTTCCAATCTTATAAAACACATGATCTCAAACCTTTTCTCTTAAACTTAGTATATTCCTCCATCCAATACTACTATTACCTTCATAAGGAATTTCCCAGATGTTTCTTCCTTTAAACTTCTCAACATTTATCCACTTAACCCACAAAGTATCTTTTTTGGCAGCAATAATCCATAAATGTTTCATAATCAACACCTCATTCCATACTTGCAAGTTTTTCAACCATAACCCACCTTGGTCTTTTGGTTTACAGATATTATCCCAAGCAACTTTTGCTTTGTCTTTGGTCAATTCTCCATGACACCATAAAAATCCTTTTAACATCCTATTAATTTCCTTGATAATTGCTTTAGGCAACATGAAAAAAGAAGCCCAATATATCTGCATTGCAGATAGTATTGAGGCTATCAACTGCAACCTACCAACATAGGATAACACCTTATTTCTCCAATCTCTATTCTTCACTTTCTCAATAAAAGGTTGGCAATCTTTATTGCTCAACTATTTAGTGATTAGAGGCACTCCTAGGTATCTTACTGGGAGCTTTCCAATTGAAAAAGGTAAGATTTGAGTGATACTATTCTGTTCTGGCTCAGATACACCCCCAAAAAAGATAGTACTCTTATGTAAATTGGGTTTAAGACCAGAAAATCTGCTGAAATCCTCCAATGTTTTCTTGATAACTCTCACTGATGTACAATCCCCATGACAAAAGACCACCAGGTCATCGGCAAAACATAAGTGAGTGATTCCTAATTTCTTACACCTAAAATGAAACTTGAACTCAGGCTCCTCTGCTATATTTTTCTTCATTAGCAAAGTAAAGACTTCCATCACTAATGTAAACAAATATAGTGAAATGGGATCCCCTTGCCTAAGCCCTCTACCACGATTAAAATAACCATTCCTTTCACCATTAACATTAATAGAAAACTTAGTTGTAGACACACAAGTCACAATCTACTTTACCATCTTGCTGTGAAACCTAAATTGTTCTAAAGTCACCTTCAAAAATCCCCAATCTATAGTGTCATATGCTTTCTGCAAATCTATCTTTAAAGAATATTTTTTGACTTTCTGTTTTATGTTATAACCTCTCAACAGTTCTTGGGCTAATAAAATGTTATATGTTATTTGCCTACCTTCTATGAAAGCACTTTGATTTTCATTCACTAATTTCCCAAATACTTCTTTAATCCTATTAGTCAAAACTTTGTTTATACACTTATATAGCACATTACTACAAGCTATTGGCCTAAAGTCAGATACGTTATTTGAAGTTGCAATTTTGGGTACAAGTGAGATAACAGTTGCATTTACCTCACCAAGCAGCTTTCCTTTAAATTTAGAGTTTTATATCTTAATTGTATAGGTGAAAGATGGGTGGGTCGGGCTCTGTAATGGATCAACTTAAATGTAATTCTATTTGGAGCATTTTGAATAGGATTATCATTGCTTCAACTGTTTATGGTATATGGAAAGAAAGGAATGAAAGGTTATTCAAGCTGAAAACTCAAAGTGCATAAGGTGTCATTAAATGCATTACTGAGCATGTAAGGCTGCAACTACTTGTGAAAAAGTCCATTCATACCACAAATGTTGCGGAACAATGGAATGTCAGTTTCAGGATGTGATGGATAATTAGAACTGAATATATGGGGTATTTGGATATGCATAGATGGCTCATACCTATTAGCTATTGAAGTATGTCTCATGCTTTTCCATTTCTTAGCTTTGAGGGGTAACAAAAGCTCGAAAACCTCATTTGATAGATGGAAATACTGATAAATGGAGTTTCCTATGCTGGTTCAATCTGTATTTGTTTATGGTATTGGAATGCTTATGATTCCTCTGTCTTTAGTTCAATTAAGGGGTGTTTGGATCACACTGATTTATTATCCTCTTAGTGCAGAAAGGTGAGGTTCAAGAACATTTATGTGTCAAGTGTATTGTCTGATAAAAGTAGATTTCAGCTTGTTTTTTATTCTTAGAATTTGATCTTTAGTTGTGTAATGGATGGGTATGTCCATTCCATCTCTTTGTATTGTCATGTAAAAGTTTGGTTTATTAATAAATGTTCACCTTTTCGAGAAAAAAAAATATAATTCACGCAACTTTAGACTCCATTTACCTGTTTCCTTCTTACTATTATTTATTTGACCCATTATTCTTTCAGAGATAAAACATAATGTAGTTGACACATTTATAGTAAGTGGGTTGAAATTGCCACCTCTAAGTTTAATATACAAGCACATGAACCTTAGCAGAAAGAAAAGGAAGCTGATTACTGTTGCAACAACATATGCCTAAACATATCGACTTCTTATTCTTTCAGGGTGTAGGACACAACAATGATAAAGTGCTAGTGCTCACAGCTATAAGTAAACCATACTCTCTAGATTAGGTCTTTGAAAAAACTTAAATGTTTTTACTAAATCCTGACTCCCAAAATTACAGCATGCTAATAAATTATTATTAAATTATTTTTGCAGGCTATCCGGTGATGTTTTGCCAAGAGTATATACATTCCACTACCCGACTTGATGGCGAGGCAACACATGTTTAAAGTAAATGTCATCTCTCTACAAATATGTGATTTCTGCAGCTCTTTCTATTAAAGTATTTTTTTGTGTAAAGGAGAATGTATTATATATAATCACACATGTACAAGTTCCAAATGATAGCAATGGACACTCCCATGCTTATCATCAGACAAAAAATAAAACATGCTTTACTAACAAAGCATTCTATACCATTTATTCTATCCCCTTATTCCAGCCTTTTTTATACTCATTTTGAAAAACAATCATTAACTACTACTTTACATATACTACTAAACTATATGCTACAACTTGATATTTCATAGACTATCTACATTTCTGACTGCATTGGACTCTTTTACCCTGAAGCTCATCATTTTAAACTTCACAGTTTCAATGATCAGTTGCACCAAGGTACTAATATCTCTTTTGCTCTGCTTGAACATCCTTCCATTTCTTTCTTGCCAAACAAAGTACACAACAGCTCCAATTACTAATCTTCTTAGGATATTCCAAATGTTATTATCTACAGTCATTTTTGAAACTCCATCAAACAGAGTACTCCAATCAAAAGCAACTTTCTTATTCATCATATTCTGCATTTCTTCCCAAACTGCTTTAGAGAAAAGACATAAGAAAAACATATACCCATGTTTGTCAAAGCATTGATTACACAAGGGGCATTTTAACACTTCATTAGGATTCCATTTGGCAATCTTGTCTTGAGTCAACAGCTTCCTTTGAGTTGCCATCCACATCACATATGAATGCCTAGGAATGCATTGTATGAACCATACCATTGACTTCCATATCACCTTAGGTTCATTACTGCACATGTCTTTCCAAACATTTTTAATAGCAAAGTTAACCTTCCTTCCATCTCTGGTAACCCAAACAGCTTCATCTTTTATGTTTTCTGGTATATTTGGCACTTTGAGTTGGTTTAGTCTTGGAAACTTAGTATTCTACTCTGTTGGCCATCCCCATTCTCCATTAATGATCATTTTTGCTACGTTACAAGTATTGCTCAGTCTTGCATCATAAAAGTCTCTAGTAGTAATAAAACTACTCAAAGGCCCTTCTGCACACCATGAGTCATGCCAAACAGATGTAGATTCTCCATTTCCAATCTTATAAAACACGTGATCTCAAACCTTTTCTCTTAAACTTAGTATATTCCTCCATCCAATACTACTATTACCTTCATAAGGAATTTCCCAGATGTTTCTTCCTTTAAACTTCTCAACATTTATCCACTTAACCCACAAAGTATCTTTTTTGGCAGCAATAATCCATAAATGTTTCATAATCAACACCTCATTCCATACTTGCAAGTTTTTCAACCATAACCCACCTTGGTCTTTTGGTTTACAGATATTATCCCAAGCAACTTTTGCTTTGTCTTTGGTCAATTCTCCATGACACCATAAAAATCCTTTTAACATCCTATTAATTTCCTTGATAATTGCTTTAGGCAACATGAAAAAAGAAGCCCAATATATCTGCATTGCAGATAGTATTGAGGCTATCAACTGCAACCTACCAACATAGGATAACACCTTATTTCTCCAATCTCTATTCTTCACTTTCTCAATAAAAGGTTGGCAATCTTTATTGCTCAACTATTTAGTGATTAGAGGCACTCCTAGGTATCTTACTGGGAGCTTTCCAATTGAAAAAGGTAAGATTTGAGTGATACTATTCTGTTCTGGCTCAGATACACCCCCAAAAAAGATAGTACTCTTATGTAAATTGGGTTTAAGACCAGAAAATCTGCTGAAATCCTCCAATGTTTTCTTGATAACTCTCACTGATGTACAATCCCCATGACAAAAGACCACCAGGTCATCGGCAAAACATAAGTGAGTGATTCCTAATTTCTTACACCTAAAATGAAACTTGAACTCAGGCTCCTCTGCTATATTTTTCTTCATTAGCAAAGTAAAGACTTCCATCACTAATGTAAACAAATATAATGAAATGGGATCCCCTTGCCTAAGCCCTCTACCACGATTAAAATAACCATTCCTTTCACCATTAATATTAATAGAAAACTTAGTTGTAGACACACAAGTTATAATCTACTTCACCATCTTGCTGTGAAACCCAAATTATTCTAAAGTCACCTTTAAAAATCCCCAATCTATAGTGTCATATGCTTTCTGCAAATCTATCTTTAAAGAATATTTCTTGACTTTCTGTTTTCTGTTATAACCTCTCAACAGTTCTTGGGCTAATAAGATGTTATATGTTATTTGCCTACCTTCTATAAAAGCACTTTGATTTTCATTCACTAATTTCCCTAATACTTCTTTAATCCTATTAGTCAAAAGTTTGTTTATACACTTATATAGCACATTACAACAAGCTATTGGCCTAAAGTCAGATACGTTATTTGAAGTTGCTATTTTGGGTACAAGTGAGATAACAGTTGCATTTACCTCACCAAGCAGCTTTCCTTCAAATTTGGAGTTTTATATCTTAATTGTATAGGTGGAAGATGGGTGGGTCGGGCTCTGTAATGGATCAAATTTGTTTGGTTGAAATAAATTGTTTTTAGTTTTGCTCGGGCTGGGTTGAACCGCAGACATTTTCTTAGCAGTATTGTGCATCTAAGGCTCTTAGCATTAAGTTACACTTAGGGAAACTTTCTGTCTGTTTGACCCGTTTCCTGTTTAACTATGAATTTTTTATCTGACTTATTTCATCATTAGGGATGAACGACACTCAAGATATACCAGTCATATATAAGTGGGTCAGAGTTATTATATCAACTCAATTGTTTGCAAGACCATGAATTTTTTCAAACATGTAGTTTGCTGTGGCCTGCTATGCAAGTGCATCTAGGAGATACTCCGAATAACCTGACTGAAGGTGACTTTGAAGCCTTGCCTCGTAATACTGAAGGATTTTCTGGTTCTGATATTGCTGTTTGTGTAAGTGCAAGTCCTAGGTTTACTACTAAGATTAATAGCATATTCGAATACATATCATCTCTGCTGAGTCTTCTGTTGGTGGCTTTTATAGGTTAAGGATGTTCGATTTGAACCTGTATGTAAAACTCAAGATGCCATGTTCTTTGTTAACACACATGATGATTTGTGTGTACCATGTGGGCCAAAAGAATGCGCGGCTGTCCAGATCACCATGCAAGATCTTGCAGCAAAAGGGCTTGCAGCGAAGGTAAAAAAATGTCTTCATGTTTAAATTATTGACCATCCCATAACTTTTTATATTTAACTATTTTAAAATCAAGAAAATACACCTTATTATCACAATAAGAACATATCCAAACATCCCTTATATACATTAAGCTCACTTTTAATCCTTTACCACTCATTTGAGTCAACTGAACTGAAAATTGTTGCAAATAAGTCCATCACCAATCTTGCGAGCAGATTTTGACTAATTTCTCACGAGGTCGAGGCCAACTGTGAGCAAAAGTGACCTTGAGGTTCACGAACGATTTACTAAGGAGTTTGGGGAGGAAGGTTAAAGAATGGTGAGTTTGCACCCATTCATGTCACTTGTATCTTGCTACTTTGTGTTGTTGGATATTTATATAAGTTTGAGCCTGTTCAAGCTTCTTTCAAGTGAAAAAATTGATAATTACACTATGTTTTTGGTTTAAACTAATGAAAAATCAAGGTTTGATTAACTTTTGTATAACTTTATTGTTGTGATTATGTAAAAAGGTACTTATGAAATTGCAAACGATGCTGACACATTAATCGTTGATGTCTTACGTTTTGCTTTCTCCACTTTAAAGGCATTTCTTTGTGTAAGTTTAGTTTCAGGGATTTGTATCTTGTTTATTGAAGGCAGTAAGTTTTGCTATCCGTAAGTTTGACGATTAAGTATTTGGCACCTTCACGAGTTTTAGACAAAATACGATTTCGGTTCTACCAAATCAAGCAGCCGAACAACACATGAACTGAACCAAAAGAGAGGTTGAACACAAATTGAGGTGACAAAGAGTGAGGTTAAACATCATATTGATCATTTGCCCGAAATTAGAATTAGAGGTTGGATTCAGATTTCAGATTTTCTTCAAGATCTGAGATTAACTGCATTGCAAAAACATGTATAGTTAATTGGTTATACCCATAAAATTAATGGACACTTTTAACTCATCATTTTTTTTGGTATACCTGCGTTTTCGACTCGATATTGCGAGCCGACTAATCCTAGGGTGACTACCCTTTTGGATAGCCCGGAGTCGGCGCTGGTGAACCTCCGTGGCCAATGGAGGATTAATTTTCTCCCAGGGTCGAACCCAAGACCTCTAGGCACTTTCGTCCTAAGATGCTAAGCTCTTACTGCTGGGTCACCCCCATTGGTTAGACTCGCATAAGACTCGCATATAATTGTTTATGATTGTGTTATAGTGTCCAAACAACTCTGAAGTTGTTACGTCAATCTCTTGAAAAAAATTGGGCTTTACCCGATTTGAATTCTTCTGGCTGTCAGTTCAATTTTTGTATTAGTTGGCTAAAGAAATGTTACCTAAAATAATACTCCCTCCGTCTTAAAATAATTGTTCTCTTTTGATTTTTTGAAGTTTTTTTTCCTTCAACTTTTATATTAAATAATTTTGTTTGTATTATATAATACTTGATGTAAAATATATGAATAGATTAGTTTTTAAATTTATCTTTCATTAGTATAACTTTTATTAGTTATTATATAACACAAACAAAAATATTATAGATTAAAGTTGATAAATAAAAACTTTAAAAAGTCAAAAAAAGACAATTATATTGGGACGAAGGGAGTAATGTTTCAGAATTTAGAGGTGATAGCTTTGATCAATTTAGTTTTAAGTTAGTCAATTTGAGATATGGATTCTCTTCAACGGGTAATTAAACTAAATTACTTCTAAAGTACAATTAGCGGGGAGTTGACCAACCCTTTGACTAACAAAAACCATTAAAAAATGCTGTGTGTCTTTGTCTAAGTGCCATGGGCCACTCGTTAGGATGTATTAATTGAACCTAAAGCAAAATAAACACTAATTTAGCTTTTATCCTATGAATTAAGTCAAATGTGTCAAAAGAAAAGGTAAACAACCGAGGTTTCATTTTACCAGGTAAGAGTCTTTGATTTAGATTTCGACTTAGATGTATATTACCAAACCGGAGCATTCTCGATTTCTTGTAGCCGTTTCATACCGTTTCCTTAGGAAGATGTACTGACTATCTTGTGGCTGACTTGGACCTTTTCCCTAACCACTTGTGTCTCTCGTAAGGTTAAAACTGACACCTCTTGTGAACGTCATAGTGTCTCATCATGGCAACATTGATGTTACTTTGTAATTTCAGTTTATCTAACCGTGTAAATCGTTTGATTATATCATTTCAACCTTTTTTTGGTATATAAAAACATTGAGAGGATATATTTGACACATCAACTATTTACTCACTAGTTGTCCAAGTTGTGCATTTGTAGGGTGTTAAGAGGGACTCTACGTAACTGATTTGTTTGTGCCTTATCTGCAAAAAGTCAGAGACACATGCAATTTGCCTTTAGCTATACATTAATTATATGGTCGTGGTATACGTGAAGCAATGTAAAAAGTATGCGTTGTATCCGAAACACACTCGTGTCCATCCCCCCGCTCCACAAGTGCTCAAGACCACGGGATACATAACATAAAATCACAAAAATATAGTTTCACAAAAATACTATGGTGAAGCGGATTATATAGTCTTAGATGTATGAAGAAACATTGGGTGATGTTAGATACTTTTAAGGGTTAAAAAAATGTATTTTTTTTAACGAATAAAGAAATATACAAAGTTTTAAATGCTTCTTCTTGAGAAAGCGTTTGAATACCTTTTGAAGCTTATTTTTTTAAATAAAAGCTTTTAATTTGTACGTTAAAGAAAAGTTTTTTTTTTTTTTTTTTTTTTTTTTTTTTTTTTTTTTTTTTTTTTTTTTTTTTTTTTTTTTTTTTTTATAAAAAAAAAAAAAAAAAAAAAAAAAAAAAAAAAAAAACCATTAGCTTTAAAAGGTTTTTGAAAACTAACTACTGTTAGGTTGAATTTGTGTAAGATAATCAATGACCGGATATCATTTAAAATCGTGTAATCATTTTTCAAAGGAAAATATTCGACTTTTATGTCTGGGTTATAAGAATATCTCTTTAGGATAAAACCAAGTTTTTGTTCTTGATTTTAGCACAAAACAAGAACCCTTTTCCCATCTAAATATTTAGGTTTTTATGGTATTTTCATGCAGATGTACATTCTTATTTATAGGAAAACTCAAAGATAATCGAATTATGATAATCAATCGGCCCATTAATCGCATCATAATATTCCTAAACTTATAGCAATAGTTGTTACACGACCAATTAAACTTTGTCATTGAGTTGCGTTATAACTGCATTAGAATACGTCAAAGTCGTTGCAAGTTAGTTTGAATTCAATTCCAGCAACGTTACTCGCCGATGAACATGCTCCCTGAAAGAGCTGCCCTGAGTGTGCTCGCTGAGGAGTTCACTCACTGAAGAGATGAACCATCTGATGAGATTACTCCCTGATGAGATCCTTCAGCATCCTACACAATGAAGAGTATAACACTGAACTCATCAGCCTGATAATACCTTTTAGAACTTTACTCACTAAAGAGTAAACTCACAAACTCCATCAGCTACCTGAATTCCACTATACTACTAACAGAGTCAGGGTGGTTTAGTGAGCTGATGGGTTTACACATACCTCCAAACTTATTACCAGGTGTGATCTAAAACCCTTAATTGCACTAAATTTCCAACAATCCTCCCTAATTTAGTACAATTCCTTTTGCAGGAGAATTAAACATTAAAACAAAACCAGTGCATATATGAAAATGTCTAAAAGATTGAATTTCCATCTTTGAACATTACACGCTCAAATATTTGAGAATCAGGGTGTTATAAGAATTGAACCATTCAACCTATTTGAATAACTGAAGATAACATACACACCAAGTTTTCAAACACTTAAATGCTCTTGACACCGTACAAGCTGTCACACCCTGCCGAAGGTGGAAACGCGAGGTGAGACGCAATCAATATACATCACAAAAGATGATAGAACAACACCATACATGATAATATAAAAATAATCCCAACAATTATATCGTTATTTAAAAAAAAATACATGTCTGAAAAGGAATAACATCATAATTGTTTTAATTAGGTCATTGTCTTTAGTCCGACTCTTGACTATTATGAAAATCCATGAATGCATCGACTAACTTTCCTATTCACCTGATCACCTGAAAAGCATGATAAAAACGGTCAACTATGAAATAATTGGTGAGTTTCACATTGTTTTGTACACCAAAATATAGTTCCAAATGTCGTTTACAGATAGTCCGAGGACGTATCAAATAGATTTGCCAAAAACAGTTTTTCAGAATTGGTCTCACATCATCCTCAAGAAAACTCCCGTCTTCGAGTAAAGTTATCATTAGTATAGAGCTAAGTAATAACCGAGTTTAACAGAATATCACAACTCATCAAAAAAGAACTGTCATGATATTAAGTTAAACCATTAATTATTACAGAGCTCTATATTTCTAATAACTCGACTAGATTATGAGATTTTTTTATCAATATAAAAGTCATAACAATCCAACCCAAAGATTTAATTAGTGTGCTATTGGGATTTAACCATCAATCACTACCCAATCATGTAAAAATGACCCAAAAAACTCCTATAATCATTTTATATATGTCTTAACACTCTTTCATCCAAAAATCTCAGTAGCAAAATAGATCTAACAACCACTTTATTGCATGTTCTTAAAACTTCAACCAATCATCCTGCCTAGTGAGGTCCACTGGCAGTAAGACAGTTCCCGCAGAAACTATATCCAATCAAAAAGTCAATCGCCCTTCTAGGTGTTATCGTCCATTTAGCCATATCGGTTACCTAAGATAACACTAGGCATCTAGAAGTTATGGTCCAATCAACCATTACAGTTACCTAACATTACTCTAGAAAATAAGATCTAGTATTATGCACTCTCGACATTACGAGTGAGGAGTGGTTAATTCCTAATAGCGCTATTCATAAGTACTAACGTCTCAACGCGTGCACATCGGGATTTAGTGAGCTAAAAGTAGTGTGTCAAACCTCAGCATACAACAATATACATATAAAAAATCTTAGTTTAAACAAGTCATAAATTTAAACCAAATCATAATTTTAAGACAAGTCAAAAATGACTATCGATTATTAGCCAGAAAATAGGCAGTTGTCTCCATATCCATCCATTAATGTTTCAAGAGCAATAAATGACAAAATCTTTATTCAATTTGACCAGAACTTACAGCGATGACATATAAGTGAGCCTGTGGAAGAGGATATATAGTGCTAACAAAATCATATTAGACTCGTACCTTTAGTAAACTTTACTATGCATGTCCTCATTAAAAGTTGAATAATCAAAAGTTTGCGTGCCTTTTTTTTAATTATTTATGTAATTTATAAATAATTTGGTTGTTAAAAAGACATTTTTTTTAATGATTTTCTTACTTTGTAACAACCAAATAAATAGATAAAAAATAAAAAATGGATGTAGATATTTTATGTTGAAGGATGATTTTGATCTCCGGTTCAGTATAGGCTCTTCTCTTGGACCTTTAACACCCCAAGGTTCTTCTCCGGGACCTTCAACACATCTGAGTAATTCTCTGGAATCTGGATCTACACCAAAAGAGTGCTCAGATAGCAAGGTCAATGACATAAAGATAAAGATATTGGAGGCAAGACTGGAAATGGAAAGGCAACCGGAGGACCACGCATGTCAGTCAGCTGCAATACTTCATGAGCTTTTAAATAGCATGAAAAATCTTCTTATGTAGTAGTAATTTGTATATTTGTTTTGATGTGTTAATCCGTATGTTTAGTTCAAATTGTTATTTTAATGTATTAATGTCTAAATGTTTATCGATTTGCAATGTAATTCGTATGCTTTAGTGACCTGTCTTTTATGACAGTTATTATAGATAGTTTAGTTAGAATCGGTTTGTGGCAGTTAACATGTGAAGGGTTGTGTCTTTTGGTCTAAACTGAACCATTGCACCCTTTCATTCATGCCTGTTCACAACATATAAATATGTACTTGTATTTACAGTTTCATTAATCAATCAATATATAGTTATTTCTTGTTATACTTCCCTCCAATATTTCGTGTACAAGTTTTATATCTCTGCATTATACTTTCCTTACTCATTCACAATCACACTGCAACAAATATGGTTAACACTAATTACTACATTGAAAACAAATTGGCAAACTCAAACAAGAGATCTGTTGGCAGTTCTAACATATGGCATCAGAGCCAAAAGTCTGGGAGAATCATTGACAATAGATCTCAGAAGGAGTTTATCCAAAGGTAGATCAAGAGAGAAAGTGAATCAACTTTTGGCAACTGCATCAAAAAAATTTCAAAGGAATGCAAGGATATGCTGAAAAAGAAACTAGAAGAAATTCATGTGTATAACAATAAGTTATCACAAAAGAGAGCAACATTGGAGAGACACAAGAACTATATCTGCTTTAAGTGCAGAGTAAGAGGACATATTGCAAGAAATTGTCCAAATGAAGGAAGTCTCACAGAAACTGCAGGCCATGGGATCATCACTCACACACCACAGATTCAAATTACATACCCTAAATTCATCCATTTGTCCACTGACTTTATGGTGGAAAGAACTGATGAGGAAGGATGGAATCAAATCTGGTATGTAAGCAACATAATCAATAGGCATGTTTGCTCTAACAAGCATCTGTTTTCAAAACCGAAGGAGAAATTCACAGTGGAGAAAATTGAAGATCAAAAGAAACTGATGTTTGTGCATGGAATTGGAGAGGTGCAGATCAAAATTGGATCAGAGATCCTTATTATTCCTGGTGTATACTTTACACCAGATGTATCTCTCAACATCCTCTCTGCAAGACAAGTAGAAGCACAAGGTTTGGAACTTACTTTCAAAGGAAATAGGTGCAAACCTATTCCTATGTTCAAGACCCCATCAGATTGCTACTTTGATCAGAATAAGATGAACCTGAGGCAAAATGAATACATGGAAGGTTATTTCAAGATGCTTGATGAAGATTCTCAACATAAGGAAGAACACAAGGAAGAAAAGGCAGTTGTCTTCTCACACAAATGCAACTTCTGTGAAGAAGAAGGACATATTGATTACATGTGTCCACTCAATTCATCAACTGCAGAAAACACATCACAGGACAATGATTATGTCATTGTGAAAGGTGTACATCTTCCAACTCCAATTAATTCCTTTAATGATTACATTTCATTCCTAGATTTACTTAAAAGTGATTTGCTAATCAGTGAGGAATGGGATAGTTTTAGAGAAAAATTCATTAAAGTCTATAAATGGTTTTATACTGTCTATCTTAAAAAGGATTTGCCAGGACCCTTACCACCCAGAATACATGGGAAGGAGATCCATTTAATGGATCTTCTTAAACTTGTTGAGACACTAGGGGGTTACCTAAGTGTAGATTTTTCAAATGATTTTGCATATATCGCTGAGATTTTTGGCCTACAAAAGAAACAAGGTCAAGAGATCAAAGATTGCTATAATCTATACTTGAATGTTTCAATTGTTATTATGACACAGCCAGGGTATCACACTATGAAACAGATGGACATGATTCAAAAGGCAAAGAAAAATGCCATGAAGGTCGAGAAGATCATGTGAATAAAACCACTGCTTTGAACATTCAAAAGGATAAAAAGATTGAGCATTTCGGCATAAAGCTTGAAGATCTCAATGACAATTGCCAAATTCACCAACTCAGCACTCATATTGAAGAAGGAGAAGCAAGCATAAACAAGGAAAGGAAGAAGGAAGACAGTGACAATAATGATGATTTCACCATCATCATTTAACCACACCAAGACTGGAAGGATCAAGCATTTGAACTTAGGGAGGAGTGTTGGATTTTATAAGTCCAAATGCTTATTATATTTCTATGTTTTATAGACAATTATATTATGTATTATTGCAGTCATAAATTCGACCAATAAGGTTGAATGATTAGGATTAATGACCTGTCTTTTATGACCGTTATTATAGTTAGTTTAGTTAGAATCGGTTTGTGGCAATTAACATGTGAAGGGTTGTGTCTTTTGGTCCAAACTGAACCATTGCACCCTTTCATTCATGCCTGTTCACAACATATAAATATGTACCTGTATTTACAGTTTTATTAATCAATCAATATACAATTATTTCATGTTATATTTCCCTCCAATATTTCGTGTACAAGTTTTATATCTCTGCATTATGCTTTCCTTACTCATTCACAATCACACTGCAACAAATATGGTTAACACTAATTACTATATTGAAAACAAATTGGCAAACTCAAACAAGAGATCTGTTGGAACATCTAACACATATGTTGCTAGACTTAGATTATTTATTTTCCGTTTCATTTGATTTTATTAAACTTGTATTTCCATTTAAGTCATGTTCACTTATATTTTTGGATATATTATGTAAGACTTTCGCTAGCGTTTATTTATGTATGTTCGGATATGCCATCATAATGTGATACTTCTACCCTTGTCAGGTTGGGGTGTTACATCCATACATTCCAACCTAAGTTAAATTTCCTGTTTCTATAAGTAATAAACGAGAAAGATAGAGTTTTTATTTCTGCTTTGAGGGTGTCTTTTCTTGGAGGTTTCAAGTCAAAAATCCGTATATAAAGATACAACTACTAAAATAAAGTTATATAATAATAGTAATTAATAAGTGCAGACTGCAGACAAGTTTTGAGGGTGACAAAGGGGGTGCATTTAAGTTTACCCATAGCTAACAGTAGCTTGTTTCCTATATATACCACTAGTTCTACTAGTTAAACTTGTGTGGCTCTTTCTATATCACTTCCCTTTTTTTCCCATGGCTTCGCTTGAATACTCGACTATTCTGTTTTCAATTCTTATTCTTATTTCCTTTCTCGTTTTCCTCTATATAGGTCTAAACAAGAATTCTATCTTCCCTACAAATTGGCCGGTTCTTGGCATGCTACCAGCAGCCATTGTAATTGGCCATCAACCACATGATTATATCACCCGAATTCTTGCACATAATGGTGGTACTTATATGATTAAAGGCCCTTGGTTATCTAGCATGAACATGCTTTGTACCTCAATTCCTTTAGACATCAACCACATTATGAGCAAGAAATTTTCTAATTATTTAAGGGGCCAAAAATTTCGTAAGATCTTTGATATTCTTGGAGACGGATTCTCCAGTGCCGATGGAGAATTATGGGAACTCCAACGTAAAATAATCATGTCACTTTTAAAGCTCCCTGGCTTTCAAAACCTATTTCAAGACACTATTTCAAACAAGGTGGAGAGAGAGTTGATGCCAATGCTTGAGCATGTTTGCGAAAAAGGGGTGGAAATAGATTTGCACGAAGTACTTCAGAGATTTGCATTTGACACTACAAGCACATTGCTTTTTGATTTCGACCCCCAAAGCATGTCTCTTGATTTTCCTCACATTCCATTTGAGAAAGCTTTTTCGGATATTGAAGAAGCTACCTTTCATAGGTATCTCTTGCCATCAAGTTTATGGAAATTGCAACAATTACTTGGCGTGGGGAAGGAGAAGAAGTTGAAAGATGCATGGCGAACCGTTGATCAGTTTATTTACAACTGCTTAGCACAAAAGCAAAGAGAGTTCACTAACATGAACTACGAACTTCACGAGAAAGATTTTAAATTATCAACGGCTCTCATGAGAGAGTTAAAAGACCATTGTGGAACTTGTGAGGACCCTAACAAGTTTTTAAGAGACGTATTTTTTAATCTCATGATTGCAGGAAGAGATTCTACAGGCATCATTC
>LBNU01036578.1:27442-38731 GCA_014162995.1 Artemisia annua | reverse complement strand
ACCGGGGGATTGATCGTTCTACTTGGGGAATAGTGTTCGTTAGGATTGAAAGCTAATCTAATTAGGTCTAAGGGTGAGGGATGCTTGTTATTCTATTTTTATATTTTCTAAAAGCAAGTAAAAATCTCGGTTTTTGAAGGAGTGGGCGGAATTAGCTGTTAGTCAACTAACCCAATTAACTACAAATGCAAATAAAATAAAATGACAAGAAAATAAAAGGTCGTGAAACTTATATGGAGAAAAGTGTGTTAACTTAGGTTTCATTACTCCCTAGCTATCTTTTACCGGTTGATTAGTTTATTACAATTGTGTGGATGACGGGTTGTATTCCTTAATACCATTCGTGGGGCATGCACGTCCTTCCCCAACTCTATAAGCTCCTAGTTCATCCTATGGCGACACGTTTAGTATCCTAACCATGAAATCACTAATAGTCACTTATGCATTAAATACAACCAATTAATCGTAGTGCACATCCGATTCATGTTTCTTAAGACGTTCAAGCATGTTACCAATTGGAAGTTAGCCAGTTTTCTTAAGCCTAACATTGAAATCACCCACCCACAACAATTATAACCAACCATCAACCAATAATCAACAGTTAGGTTTCATTACATCTAAGCAAACACAAGAAAAACCTAGCCTAGCATGTTAATGTAAAGACAAGCATAAGATAAAATCAAACAACACATAGACATATTGAAAGATTGATGGAAGACTTATCTTTAATTAAGCATGGATGAAACAAGGGTGAAAAACCCTTGAAAATACAGTAAAATTCGACCTAGGGTTTATCCCTTAAGTTCTCCCAAAAGTTTCACACTAATGAATGAAAATTAGAAAACTATATATAGATTTTACAATCTGACAGCGTCACGTTATAGCCTGTGACGCCGTCACCTCGCCGCCAAAACTCTTCTCGGATTGTTCAGATCTACTTCTGACGCCATCCCCCTTTATTTCTCTCTGGGCCGTCTCTCTTTGGCTTATAACGTGACGGCCTAGGCATCACAAAGCGTAACGCCGTCACGTGTTAAATCATCAAAACTTTCTGGAGCGTCTCGTGTAATTTCATATCCACCTCTTTGTCAAAGTGTGACGCCGTCACCTCGTAAAGAGTGATGCCGTCAGGTACAGTTTCCAGCATGTTTTTGGGACTTTGTCGTTTTCTTCACTTTTATGCTCCAAAAACGTCCAAAATGCTTCCTTTTCCAGATTTCCTCTCCAAAGTACCTAAAATGACAAAAGTAACGATTTAAGGCAATATTTGATCAAACAATTACGGATTAGGGCTTAAATGACCCCCTAAAAGCGTAACACTTTTCGCCTCATCAGAATGACTCACCAAGAGAAAAATAAATTCTTTTCAGACTTAAAAAAATATTTTTGGGATGAACCACACCTATTCAAAATATGTCTTGATGAAATAATCCGTAGATGTGTATCTGGACGCGAAACTCGTGCTATTCTTGATAAATGTCACCATGGACCTACCGGTGGACATTATGGTGCCACCATTACTGCTAAAAAAGTATTTGAATCAGGATTCTATTGGCCAACAATACCAAAAGAAGCTCATACTCTAGTTCGCCTTTTCGAAGCATGTCAGAAAACTGGAAATATTTCCAAAAGGGATGAAATGCCCATGAATTACATTCAAGTATGTGAAATTTTTGACATCTGGGGTATAGATTTTATGGGACCTTTTCCTAAATCATCAAAATTCGAATACATCCTAGTCGCTGTCGACTATGTCTCAAAGTGGGCAGAAGCCCAAGCTCTTCAAAAAAATGATGCCAAAATTGTTATGTCATTTCTCAAGAAACTCTTTTGTCGTTTTGATATGCCAAAAGCTCTCATAAGCGACAAAGGAACTCATTTCTGCAATAAAATGATAGAAAAGGCTATGAAAAGATATGGAGTCAACCATCGATTCTCTACATCCTATCACCCTCAAACGAGTGGTCAAGTCGAAAATACTAATAGAGCTCTTAAAAGAATACTTGAAAAAACAGTGAAAGACAACCCTGCTGTTTGGTCAAGGAAACATGATGATGCTCTATGGGCTTTTAGGACTGCTTACAAAACACCAACTGGAACAACTCCATACAAGCTAATATACGGTATAACATGTCATCTACCTTTTGAAATAGAACACCGTGCCTACTGGGCATTTAAAAACTGTAATCTAGATTTAATTGCAGCCAGTGAAAAACGTATGTTTCAACTTCCTAAATTAGACGAACTACGCTTTCATGCTTATGAAAATTCTCATCTTTATAAAGCTAGAACAAAAGTTTGGCATGATAGGAAACAAAAAATCAGAAAAGAATTCAAGAAAGGAGATAAAGTCCTTCTGTTCCAATCAAAATTTAAAATCAGTAACCAAAACTTACAAGCCGTTGGCTTGGACCTTATACTGTTAAACACCAATATCCGTCCGGATATGTTAAACTGTACGGACTTGACGATAAAAGTTTTATAGTCAACGGTCACAGACTAAAGTTATACCATGAGGAAGAAAATTTCAACGATAGAAGGGAAGAATCAACCTCCTTCTTCCCAAACAACTAAATCACCTTAATCACATGAGTCGAGCTATAGACTCTGAAATTAGCGCTTGGCGGGAGGCAACCCGTTTTTCTTAATACTTTGTTCTCCACACTGTCAAACTTAAGTGTGGAGGTTATGATTAAAACAAAAAAATAATAATAATAATAAATAAAAAAAACCCAAAAATATTTTCTATTTTTGTGTGTTTGCCTGTTTTTTTATTTATTTTGCAGATTATTATTATGAAGTGAATGCCGCAGTTGGGATAGCTCAGCGCTACATGCTTTCTCATATGGCCCGAGAAGTTTCTTTCCCTTTAGTAGTTTTATTTTTCCTATTTTTTTTAATTATGTCCAGTTATAACATTGAGGGCAATGTTCAACTTGAGTATGGGGGGGGGAGTCAAATAATAAAAATATTTATTCTATGAAAATCAATTATATGATAAAATCATTACTTTCTAATAAAAAAATAAAAATTATATGTTTTTTGCATGTTATTAAGGCAAATTCACTTGGATTGACACTGTAGCTAGACACAATTTCATTTACCACAACGTGAGATCATTATAAGCCTTTATAAGTGTATATCTGCTACACTTTCTCCAAAATATATGAGTATGATGACGATCTAAATTAGCTTTAGAACTTGCACTTATACATCAATAACGAATGCTGCTGTGAGATTGCATTTTATGCTTTATAGATAATTTTATATGATATTGAGGCAAATATAGGATTTACACCAAATAGCCATCCTTTGAAAGTTGTAATCTAGTTGACTACACTGGTCACTAGTATATAACAGAAAATAACCCTCTAGCGCTCATTTTTAGTGTTATTGCCACCTAGAACAACATGTTGATCAGGCTTAGGCTTTCTCTTTGTTTAAACCAATTACATATGCTCAAAAAGAATGAAGTTTGATTGATTATTGCTGCAGTATGAGAAAAGTATGAAAAAGAAAAAGTTATATGAAATGTGAAAGAAAAAGAAAAGAAGTTGAGAATATATGTACGTTAAAGTCGAAGAAAGAAAAAATTTGTGTTGAAAAAGAACAAAAAAAGAGATGAAAAAGATCTATGAATATTCATTGTGATGCTCAGCAGCCTATTGGTATATCGCTCTATGAACCTATCTAAACAAAAGAAAAATTATACATGCCTCTTTCATAACCTTAATCCTTAAGCCAACCCGAAAAGTCCTCATTGATATCATTGTCTGGTGCTTATGCCTTGTCAGAGTTTTCTTTGTGTTTTGTGCAAGCCTATGGTAGCTATTTAGTCGTGTCTGTGCAATTGAGAGACCTTAACCCTATTTGAGTGAATTGTGTGAATCATTAAAATAATCCTTCGTGAGGTGTCTTACGTTATGTGTCAATGCCTTTTTAGCAAATAATAAAATCTTGATAATATATCTCCATGATCACAAACAAATTAAATTTTCTCGCTTTGATTGCTTGAGGGCAAGCAATAGCTAAGTGTGGAGGTATTTGATAATGCTCTAATTATACATATTCTCGAGCATTATATTATATGTTTATGATCATTTAGTGTGAACTTTTGATACTTAATAGCATGAAATGAATACAGGTTCACTCTCGGATGCTCTGAAGTAAGAAACATAAAAAAGCACTACTATTTCATCATTCGAAGTAAATAAATAAGAAGTCTATTATATTAGTCTTTTATTCCAAGCAAGTGTGCCGGTTTTCCAGCTCTGTGCGCCGCACTTGTTCTCCCGGTCAAAGGAAGTCAAGAAGCAGTATTTAATAAAAGTGCGCCGGTCTTATATCCGATGTGCGCCATACTTCCTCTGCATTTATGAAACTTTGGCGCCAAGAAAATACCTAAGTGCGCCGCACCTACAATCAAAGTATACCGTACTTCGCCTATTAGATAGCCTATAAATAGAGCTCATTTGCAAGCATTTGAACTCTCCACTCTACAACCAATTTTCAGTAAGTCAAGTTAAGAAGTATAACGTGATCCTGAGCCATAAGCAGATGTGAACGAATCAGAACAGGGGCGTTATATACTTGTTGGTGTCGAACTCTTGGTTACTTGTGACACTAGTGTAATCCATTTGATCAATCCAATCCGTATGTCTCTTGTTTACTATTTAATCATTTCTATTGTCATGAACTCATGAGCCATGAGATGCTAAACCTCTAGTGATTGCTTGGATATGCGAATATAATAAAGTGATTTATGTTTATGCTTTGATCTTTATCAATTTCAAGTTTATGTTGTGAACTATTGTATCTCTAGTCTTATCATGTTTATATATTGAAATTGATTGAATATAACCTATTGGGATAGGTCGAAAGAACCAATTTGTTACATACAATTCTAGAGACTTGTCTGCGTTTCTAGCCCTTGAATGGAGAAATCCGCTTAGGAGAATTAATTATAATCTAGACTTGATATAGAATACTATCTCGGGAGAAATCTCTTGGTGGATAAATATAAATCTTGAATTGAACCTAACAATTTATGAAATTGCTCTTTTGACAAAAATGGCTAAGTTATAAGTTGTGCACCACTCTATTATCAAACTAAGATCAAACATAAACATTGTCACTAGATTATCTAAGCTATCCAAGCAATCATTCATTTTATCATTTGAATTCTTCATATTATCTTAATCGCTATTTGTTAACTATTGTTTTGTTTACTAATCATTTATACTTAATACCAACGAACTAAGTCCCTGTGGATACGACCTGGTCTTACCTAAATCTTATATTACCAACAAGGTTTATACTTTACCCGTGTGTTTGGTTTATTAAAATCGGTGAAACTAGTATTTTAAATTTAAAGCTTTCCTTACACATCAATCACTCTCTGTTAGGTCGCCATTTTGTAAACACAAGTATAGATTTGATGAGAAATGAGATGAGAAATAGAGATGGTTGATCTTATGTGATATGAGAAATGAATTTGAAAGAGTTTTGCTTAGATATCAATAAAACCAACAAGTAGAAATGTTACATATGAGTTCTATTTATAGGCAAGGAGCTAGGGCAACACTCCCTTCTCCTTCCTATCTTCTATTCGTGGGCTTTTAAGGCCTTTTGGGCTTTATGAGCCTTACAACATAAAACATAAGTAAACTAAATAACATAGCAACCTATTACATATTAGGAAATGACCGAGACTTGATAAATAACGTTAAACATGATCCTAACAATCTCCCCTAAGGTTCGGTCATCACGGTCATCAAGGTTGCTCGATGTCTTCATCTTTGTCTTTAAACTTTGACTTTCACGGCTTTAGACATCATCAAAAAATTCGTTAGATAAATGATTCATCGTTCTTTGTTCTTTTGCTTTTGTTGATGTGATGGTGATCAAGTGATGTGGTTATCTGCCATTTGTTGCCTCCAGTGGATTTACGCCTTTCCAGCATGCTCATACATCTTTGACGTTGTGTTTTCATACTATCATAGCTCTCATTTCATCGTTGTAGATTCTTTGTGTAGATGTAGAATCTTTCTTTGAACATTGTGTTGCTTTAGAACTTTTTCTTTCAACTTTGTAGATTCTTTCATTTGACGTAGAACCTTTCTTTGACTTTTGCATTGCATCGTTCTTAGGTGAGAGCTTTCTTAGAATTTGAGAGGTAAGTATGAGCATGTGGAAGTTGGTGTCATGACAGTGGTTGTACCTGCATTAAAATAGTTAGCAATAATACGACCGGTACTTATAGGTTCGGAATTAGAGATTGTCAACAGCATAGTGTGAAGACTCCTTCTAACCCTTACCAAGGCCGTTCCTAATCGGATACCCCCTAGAGGGCTTACACGGACATACAAAAGTACACCCACGATTAGGTGAGTCGCTGGAGATCACCCCACGACTGTAGACCGTTTGGAACCACCGCAAACACTAAGCGTAATCCACAAGGAATTACCGAAGTGACCTGCTGTCAGAGCTGTTTGATGTTGACCCTGGCAGGATTTCCGTTCAATCATTGAGAAATACATAAGTAAGTTCCCTCATAAACGTTCTCGGCAGATTGCTAAGATCTGTGTAGGACTCAAAAGTTTACACTTAGTGTTCATTGATGCAGAAACACTAATGTAGAAGTATTAAGTGTTCCTAAGAGATCTTTGATGTATCTCATGGCTCTAGACTCAATAAGTGCATATTTAGTCGTCGGAGACTAGGGAGGTGTCTCCTGTTTCAATACCAACATAGCTCGTAATGAGTGGTCGATAGATTATGCAGGGTTCCCCGTGAGAATGAAACAAGCTCTTTTGAGAGAACTTGAGTGGCTTAGAAAGTGAGGTGCATTGCGTCACTGGGTCCAGGACGTCTTAATCTTCAATACAGGTGTCGCCTTTGCAACGACCAGTAGCATATGAATTGAACCCGGTGTCTGACCTAAGGTTGAACAAATGGAGGGCTATGTCTTTTCACCATTTTCTTTGCCTTTCTTTTTAATTCTTCAACCCCTTCTTTCTCCTTTCATTCTTATCTCCTTTTTTCATATCATACCTAAGGACTTCTAATTTCTAAATATTGGTGTTGTCCTTGGGTAGATCCCTCTGGTTCTGGTGGATCATAGGACGGTTATTCCTAACCTTAGTCACCTTATAACTCCATGACTATCCTATTGCTGCCATTCAACCAACATTTGAAAAAATCTCTCAAAGTGTTTATGAATATGAAACATTTTGTTAACACTTTGAGGGTTTGATTTCTTATGAAAGACTCCCCCTCCACATATGCTCATGAAAGTTTTTAGAAATTTGTACATGCGGGAGGAGTTGGCACTTTTGAATTGATCCACTCTTAATAAACATATACCCGAGGGACACGTTTACGTTGCTTAGTTAACGGGATCCATTATCAGTTTTTAAGTGATAAGTAGCCCTAATAAGTAACTTGAAGTTGTTAACATTCCTTAAAGGAAGTTAGACCCGTCAAAGTAAACGTCTAAGAAGAGCTTCTCGAAACGGTACTTTCTACTTGGATAAATCCTTTCGAATACTAACATTTGTTGTTTCGTCAATTCATGGGTCAATTCTGAGTCGAGCTCGTACGAGATACAACATTATCACCATATTTTAATCACTTTTTCATCTTCTCCCCCTCAAAAATAGCATATCAAATGTTGTTTTTGTGAAACGTTTTGATTAAAATATGTCTTTTTGAGTCTTATGGGGAGAATCCAACAAGAACATTTTGACTCAAGAACGATATTTTTGGTCAAGTACTCCCCCTCAACAAGTGACTGCTTATTGAGATTGAATACTTGTCTTTTGAGTAGAATTTTTAGAAGAAGTTGAAAATTTTGTTAATTCTACTCAAAAGTAAGAAGCTTTCGCTCCTTATGTGAGGATTGTGGCACTGAAGCATACCACAGGGTCCTTTAAATACAAAGTGCGGGTTGTACACTGTTATGTGTGCACAAGCCATAGTATTCACAAATCAATCAATATAAATAAAGTATTGAAATATTTGTACCCGAGAAATCCAGCTATTGTTCATCACCGGTTAAAGCATCAAAGACTGTGTACTGAGGATCAGGTCGTTGGAAGGTTTTGACCGGAAATGATTGTCGTACACCAATGTAGCTTTCCAATCTCCTGATATGCTCACGACGATACAACCTTTCTTCAATTGAACGAACAAAGTTGCGAACTTGTCATCTCCCATTAGCCTTCCACCAAGGAGGTTCACCTATGGCCATCTTTTTCTTATCATGTTAGGACACCATATTGTAAACACAAGTATATAAATAAGATGATAAATAGAGTTTGGTTGATTAGATCAATATGAAAGGTAAAAGTGCAAGAGTTTTCTTAAGATAATGAAATAACCAACAAGTTAAATGAAATACATAGAGTCCTATTTATAGGTGAAGAGTAGGGCAACACTCCTCTCTTCCCTATCTTTCTAATTCGTGGGCTTCAAGCCCATTGGACACTTATTGGACTCTAAACGTTTAAACATAAGTAAACAAATATAATAGCAACCTATTACATATTCTGAAATAACCGAGACTTGATAAATATTGATAAACTTAGATCCTAACAATCTCCCCCTAAGGATTGGTTATGAAGGAGTGATATTCGTCACGGTCATTTGAGGTTGCTTGACGTCATTGTCTTTATCTTTAATTGTAGACTTTCATAGCTTTTGACGTCTTGAAAAATATGATTAGTAGAAATGATTCATCGTTCTTTGTTATTTATCTTTGATGATGTGATAGTGATCAATTGATGTCGTAATCTGCCATTCGTCACTCTCTTATACTCTAGTGGATCTGCATCTTTCCGACATGCTCATACATCTTTGACGTTTGAAACTTTCATTCGTGTGTAGCTCTCTTTTCATTGATGAAGATTCTTAGTGTTGACGTAGAATCCTTCTTTGAACGTTGCTTTGCTTTAGATCGTTGTCTTATCACTTTGTAGATTCTTATGGCATGGAATCTATCTTTGACTTAAATGTTGCTTCGATCTTTCATGAGAGCTTTCATATTTGTTGAGATGCAAGTATGAGCATGTGGAAGCTGGTGTTCAGGATGGTGGTTGTACCTGCATTGAAACAGTTAGCAATAATACATCCGGTACTTACAGGTTCGGAATTAGAATTTGTCAACAGCATAGTGTGAAGACTCCTTCTAATCCTTACCAAGGCCGTTCCTAATCGGATACCCCCTAGAGGGCTTACACAGACATACATAAGTACACCCACGATTAGGTGAGTCGCTGGAGATCACCCCACGACTGTAGACCGTTTGAAACCATCGAACACACTAAGCGTAATCCACAAGGAATCACCGAAGTGACCTGCTGTCAGGGCTGTTTGATGTTGACCCTGGCAGGATTTCCGTTCAATCATTCGAGAAATACATAAGTAAATCCCTCATAAACGTTCAAGGCAGATTGCTAAGATCTGCGAAGGACTCGATAATTTACACTTAGTGTCCAATGATGCAAGACACTTAGTGTAGAAGATTTTTGTGTTCCTAAGAGATCTTTTATGTTATCTCGTGGCTCCAGACTCGATAAGTGCACATTTGGTTTCCTATGCGGAGGCATGGAGCAGAGGGCCTCCTGTTTCAATATCAACCGTCTCTAACAGACGATCGATAGATTACACTGGTTCCCCGTGAGAATGAAACAAACATCTTTTGAGAGATATCTGAGTGGCTAAGAAGTTTTAGGTGCATTGCGTCACTGGGTCCATGACGTCTTTATCTTCAATACCGGTGTCGCCTTAGCAACGACCAGTAGCATATGAATTGAACTCGGTGTCTGACCTAAGGTTGATAAAATGGAGGGCTATTTCTTTTCACCCTTTTCTTTCATTTCTTTTTAATTCTTCAACCCCTTCTGTCTCCTTTCATTCTTTTCTCCTTTTGTTATATCATACCTAAGGACTTCTAATTTCTAACTATTGGTGATGTCCTCGGGTACATCCCTCCAGTTCTGGCGGATCATAGGACTGTTATTCCTATCCTTAGTCACCTTGTAACTCCATGACTATCCTATTGATGCCTTTGAACCAAATCATTGAAAATCTCTCAAAGTGTTTATGATTATAAAGCTTTTTGTTAACACTTTGAGGTTTTGGATTTCTTATGAAAGACTCCTCCTCCACATATGCTTATGAATGTTTTCAGAAATTTACATATGCGGGAAGAGTTGGCACTTATGAATTGATCCACTCTTAATAGACATGTACCCGAGGGACACGTTTACGTTGCTTAGTTAAAGGGATACATTATCAGTTTTTAGGTGATAACTAGCCCTAATAACTAACTTGAAGTTGTTAACATTCCTAAAAGGAAGTTAGACCCGTCAAAGTAAACGTCTATAAAGAGTTTCTCGAAACGGTACTTTCTACTCGGATAAATCCTTTCGAATAGTAACATTTGTTGTTTCGTCAATTCGTGGGTCAATTCTGAGTCGAGCTCGCATAAGATAAGACTTTTCACATCATATTTTAATCACTTTTCTACTTCTCCCCCTCAAAAATACCATATCAAATGATGTTTTTGTAAACGTTTTGATTAAAATATGCCTTTTTGAGTCTTATGAGGAGAAATCAATCAAGACTTTAAGATTTTAGAACGATGTTTGAAATCAAGTACTCCCGCTCAACAAGTGATTACTTATTGAGGTGTAATACTTGTCTTTTGAGCAGAATTGAGAAAATACTGAAAGGTGTTATTAATTCTACTCAAAAGTAAGAAGCTTTCGCTCCTTATATGAGGATTGTAGCACTGATGCATACCACAGGGTCCTTTAAGTACAAAGTGTGGGTTGTACACTGTTATTTGTGCACAAGCCGTAGCAATTACAAATCAATCAATATAAATGAAAATATTGAAATTTTGGTACCGGAAGAATGGGAGTTGAAGTTCATCATTCGGCTATGCATCAAAGTCTGTGAACTCTGGATCAGGTCGTCTAAATGTCAAGACCGGAAATGAAGGTCGAACACCAATGTAGCTTTCCAACCTCCTGATCTGTTGACGACGGTACAGCCTTTCTTCAATGGTATGGACAAAGTTGCGTATCATTCTGCGTCCATTAGCTTTCCACCTTGTTTCTCGACCCTCTTTTAACCTCTTCTTTTCATCATCCAACCTTTCTGCCAACCCATCACGAACTCTTTGAAGTGTCTCGTCACAAAACTTCGGAATTTCATCGAACATCATAAGACGAAGTTTATTCTTCTTGTTGAGGTAGATGACTCCAAATGATGGTTGTTGCA
>LBNU01036578.1:0-14712 GCA_014162995.1 Artemisia annua | reverse complement strand
ACGTTTCTTAAAACGAGATAAAAGAGAATGTGCAACACATTTAGAATGATCACCAGATAACATACTCTTACGACAAAACACACATGAAGCATTAACATTCAAAGCATTTAAAGGTTCATCATTCGTTACACAACGATTAGGATTACAATTTGCCAAATCAGAATCTAAATCTAGTGTAAGATGAGTATTATTCAAAGTCCTAGGGTGTTCTTCTACTTCAGAGGCTTCTAGTGTCTCTCTTCTACGTTGCAAAATCCTATTCTTCCTTTTCATATGTTTACGCTTGGATCTGCTAACGCTAGGAGTGGCAACTATTCCTGTAGAAGTGGAAGGATCCGTATTAGACTTATGAGTGTGTTGTTCTACATTGGTTATGTCTAATGAGTACATTCCTGGTGCAACTACTTTAGTGTTGACAGATTTTCCTTTTTCAAGTTCACGTATTTTCTATTTCAACTCAATGATAATGTGCTTTTTATCTTGAATTTCACTTTCGAGCTTTCTGTTTGAATAGAGATAATTATCTCGACTCTTTTGCCAATAGTCTGTAACTTTTTGCAATTCTGCAATTTCCTTTTCATATTTTGAAATTTGACTTTTTAATTCCTCATTTTCGTTTTGAAAGGATGTGGAAGTGTTAAGACTTTGCATTTTTAGTTTGAAGTCAAGACTTTGGTTTTGACACCATTCAAGCTTTTTGTTGAGTTTAAAAATCTCATTAGAAAGTTTGTTTTGCACATCATCATTGTGTTGTCGGAGATTCATGTTTTCATCTTTTAATGTCTCAATTTGTTTAGACAACAACTCAATATCATCACAATGATCATCAACAAGCATAGAAGTACCGGATTCATAAAGAGAATTCATAATCACCGAAATTATATCAGCACTAAGAACATGTTCCAAGAGTTGATCAGCTTCTTTTTGTAAAAAATGATTTCGACGTTTTTGCTTTAAAATTGCTTGTTCAGTTTCTTGAAACACATTCATCATAGATGAGACCTCTTTTTGAAGTTCTTGTTCCCAGTGGTTAGCACATAGACGCAAGTGTTGAGCAATAGGTAAAAACTGTTTTTGAAACACTTCTCTTTTTTCTCTCTCATGAGAAGTAGTAATAGTAAAAAACGTTATTTGAGAGTTGCGTTCTATTGCTTCATCTAATCGTTCAATATCTTCCTTGAACGTGTCAAAATACCGAAGTACACGACAACGAGTAGGAAGAGGTTGAAGTTTATTATCGTTTGGTAAAGGACCGTTTATTTGCACCACTGGTTTAACAGGAGCTACATAAGAAGTAACTTCTTGAGGTTTGATAATGTACCATGGTTGTTCAGATTTCTCTTTTTGCGAGGTAAAAATATCAGTTATTGGAGGCATTTTAGAGTAATCAAAAGACATATTGTATTTAACGTTTTCCATTTTTGATCGACTATCTTCTTCAATTTCATTTTCCTCTTCACAATTATATACAACAATACGAACAACAGTATCGTCAAAGAGATGATCTGCACTATATAACTTTGTAATCTCTTTGAGTGCTACACGTAAAAAACATGGTGATTCACTTCCAATTGCAAAGCCGTGACCATTGTTTGTTCGTTTTACTGAAAGCTTTTGAATTGTAGTCACTGAATTACCAGTTTTATATACAACATTTTGAAATTCTTTAAGTTTATGTTCCAATTCAACAATCTCATCTACGTATGACTTAACTTGTTCTCTGGTTTTGTGTTTATGTTCTTTGAACTCAGCTTGACAATTTGACAACTCAGTTTTAGTTTTTAAAATGACTGCATCAAGTTGTGCAATTTGTTGTTTGTGTTCAAACGCTTGTTTTTCCAGTTTAGAAGCTAAGTTATTTTTAGACTCCATAATTTTTGCAATTTGATGTTCTAACTCTTTTTCGTGAAGAGAATATTTTTGAAAAGGAACTTCAAAGCCTTTTTCCCGTTGAACAAGTTTTTCCGCATTTTCCAGTTGAAATTTATAGCACTCAATATCCCTAGTTAACAATGCATTTTTCTCTTTCAACCTAGCATTAAGCTCTTGACATTTAATATTTTGAGATTGACTAGTCATGAGAAGGGACTGAAGTTCTGAATCTGGACCAGACGAAGGATCAAGATGTTCAACGTGAGCATTGTTATCATTGACAGTGTCATTATCCGAATCATCAAATGTGACAACCGGGTTAATTTGATAATCATCAAATATAACTTTTGTGTGCATTTGAGTATTCGTGTGTGTAGATAACAATGATTCATTTTGAACGCCTTGTTCCTTTTGAGATGCAGATGCAGATGGGGAGGCAATTTCATGTATCAGGCATGAGTTAAGATCAGTTACCTGAGATAGACCATCGGTGTCATACACTGGGCCCGAGTCACCTATGTGGAGTTCATGCATGTTGGCCATGAGCATAACNCACTGCAGGATACCTGTACATATCCATGGCATCTGTGCTTCTCCCCCAACTATCCCGACCCTGATTCAGTATGTCCCCAGTAATCAACATTTCTGCCATTTTTTCTGAGGGACACCACCATTGTTCCTGAAATCCTCATTGTTTGTTAACCTCCGATGTTCGGTTCGCATGAATATTTAGTTGTACACCATGAACAGTGTGACCGACTCTTCCAGTCTTGGGCATATCTTCACATGTTAAGCTGATATCTAGGAATTTCAACCGACCATAAATAGATCAATTGCCAAAACACACACTCACGTACATGAATCCCGACAGCTGATTCTTGGATGTTTGGGAAGATATAGAAGGTACGCGTACAAACAGATTGTTAGAGACTTTTATGGGTTTTGGCGCATTGCTATACAAACACTCCGCAATCATTGTTGGATTCACCTAGCCTTTTCCAACTAATAGGGTTGAGATTCAGATCGATACCTGAGGTTCGACGAGCTTCACAAATTCTGTGATGCTACGCTCAAAACAGTTCGGGAAAGGGGTTAGTCAAAAGGTTACAAGATGAATACTTGGTTAAAGTCACAGTGCATCACTTACCTATCTAGTCCTCAGTTTTTCAATATTTTATCAAGTCTCCGGTTATTTCAAGAATATGTACGATAGGTTGCATATTATGTCAATAATTTGTTTACTTATGTTTAAACGTTAGTTGTAGTTCGCATAATAGAAAGTGGACTACCCAAGATTGTGGCTTGAACATTGGTTGTCATATGAAGCAAATTTTGATTTGCAGAGGTGCATTGGTGGAGGAATTCATAAGAATGGATACTGAGATGGGTTGTTTGAGATAAGCCTGTTTTGGATGATAAACATGGTGTTGTAATTGGGGAAGACGGAACATGTGATTGAGCAACGACCCAGCGATAGTAGAGTAATAATGATGAGAGTGGGGAGGCCGCGGTAGAGAGTTTTGTCCTACATCTGGTAAGTAACGCGATATCGTGCTCTTTATACTTGCTTACTCTTTCATTAACTTGTTGTGTGTATTATATATGTTTCAGATAGTATACAACAAAATTTATATTGAGCTGTTCTTATAGAAGAGCTTCTTGCAAGGTTGTCGTATATACAACCTTTCATATTGTTGACCACTTACTTCTCTACAATCATAAAACTCTATTTCTCCATCTTATGTTTCTATACACTTGTGTTTACAATATGGTGAGACCTACATCCTAACGAAACTTTCCGGTGGGTGTTTATACAAATCTCGCTGATAGTAAGGATGATAGTTGTGGTATCTCGTGCTGATTTGTCTATTGTTATAATTTACGAGATAGCCTATAACAGGATTCTTGTTTTCAAGAATGCGTTGTTATATTTTTTATGCAAAAGATTTCAACGTGATGCCCTAATAGAGCTCTCAATTTCTTGTGATGATGTTGTTTGTGTTTCTTACTACATGTCTTATATAGATCTTTCTTAGCACATAGATCCATACACTTTGTGTGACAAAACTCAAACACCTCAATACAAATTGAGGTCTCTACCTTTTCAAAGAATGTACCAATATCAGATTTTCTCCTAAACTACTGTTAAGTGCTTTTAGCTTGTTTTTTGTTGCATTCATCTACTGAAGAGAACTGATCGTGCAAATATTGGTTAGATGACCATGGGAGATTCAGGTATATGCGTACTTTCTATTAAGATTCATTAGCTCAATCATATTTATTTCATAGGTTAGTTGACAAGAATCTCTTGCGCGTTTTTATAATATCGGTTGGAATATTTTTAGAGAGCTTGCTTGTTTACTCCGAGAAAACAGTCAAAGATATCTGCCGAGCATGACAAAAGTGTACTTGTTTTTAGTTTTTTACGAGAAGGACTCTGGTGATAAACCTCCCGCTCCATGTTCGTAGGCTGGATTAGCATTCGGATTTCCGAGATCGTGTGGATTTAATAGTATATTTTGCGTCCAGAATGGTTGTTATCTCCGATTTGTGACCTTCACGTGCTCAGAACTGCTTTTGTTCCTTCATCTTGTATATGGCCAGAGAAGTAGGACTCTTCGTATTTCTCTCGTTGGTCATAAAGGTAATATTCCTTAGGAGTAGCTTCGTATTGACCCATCTCGATAAATTTTGATGGAAAACATTGTATTTGTTCTGAAAAATTTGAACTTTACGGTGTGAGCATTGATGGTGTGTCAAGTGAACTGCTTCATGTCTTTGATTGTTTGAGTAGTGATGCTTCCACATTTGGTCAAACAATGAGTTTGTTTCGACGGGTTGAGTGATTTGTTGCATTGGAAATGGTGGAGGTTGAGGCAGTTTTGATGTTGAGCACTCATGAATGTTGTTGAGAGACCATTTGATGATGGATATGATTGTTGAGGTTGTTGTTTTGATTTGTTGTTGTTGTTGCACGGACATATGTGTTTGATGAGATAGGGTTGCTGATGATGAAAGTTGTAATACGGTGGTTGAGACATGATGAAAGACTTGTGTGTAAATGGATCTTGTAGAACGTATAAGTGTTATGCCAATTCTCGAAAACTTTCCCAAGTGTGTTCTCGAAACTTTGTAGGTTGAATATCTCGAAATTCAGTTAAAGTCCAAAGATCTCGAAAGTTTACCAAAGATCTCGAAAAAGTATCAAAGTTCTCGAAAGTTTACAAGTTATCGAGAAATTTTGAAGAAAAAATTTTCGAAATCTTTGAGATTAGTGAAATTTGAAAAGTTCTCGAAAGATTCTGAAAAGATTTCGAAAAACACCAAAGATTTCGAAAACAGAAAATGAATTCGAAAATTTTGTGAAGTTCTCGAAAGTTTCAAATTTTCGAAAAAATTATCCAAAATTATCGAGATTATACAAGCTCGATAATATCCAACGAGTCGAAGTGTTTTCTTTCTTATACAAGAGAGAAAAGCACTGAGTAAGCAACGGAAACACCTTTGGAGCAAATTACAAAGATCTCGATAGAATGGGGTTTAAGGTTCTCGAAAACAAGTACACTTTTGGGCAGATTTTGTTTTTTGTAAAAAGCAAGCCAAAAACACGTTTTTAATCCAAGATTCTTGTACAACTAACCTTAAAATGATGAAATCTTAAAGAAAGTTGCAAACTTGAACCACTTTTCAAAAATTTGAAAGTTTTCGAAAAATAGTACAAGTTTAGAAATGTATGATTTTTTGAAAAAGTTTGAGACTTTGTTGGTTGTTTGAGTTTGTAACACAAGTTTTGAAGACAAAGATGTGATAGAAACACGAAACAAACAAGAAAGTAGCAAGTTTTTTGCAAAAAAAATAACGATTGAAAACAAGATTTTTGGTTCGTTAAAAACAAAAACAAAACGTACACCTTCTACTAGCGATTGATACCACTTGTTAGGTCACCATATTGTAAACACAAGTATAGAAATAAGATGAGAAATAGAGTTTTGTTGATTAGATCAATATGAAAGGTAAAAGTGCAAGAGTTTTCTTAAGATAATGAAATAACCAACAAGTTAAATGAAATACATAGAGTCCTATTTATAGGTCAAGAGTAGGGCAACACTCCTCTCTTCCCTATCTTTCTAATTCGTGGGCTTCAAGCCCATTGGACACTTATTGGACTCTAAACGTTTAAACATAAGTAAACAAATATAATAGCAACCTATTACATATTCTGAAATAACCGAGACTTGATAAATATTGATAAACTTAGATCCTAACATATCATCTTGTAACCTTTTGACTAACCCTTCCCGAACTGTTTTGAGCGTAGCATCACAGAATTTGTGAAGCTCGTCGAACCTCATGTATCGGAGTTGATTCCATTTGTTAAGGTAGGTGAATCCAAATGAGGGTTGTTGAATGAGCATAAATTGTGACGCTTCTTTAATTCCAGGGAATGTGAGTTGTGGTTTGGTCAAGTTGATCTTATTCTGATAGCTTTTTAATGCCCAACTGAAGATCTTCCACTCTTTCTTGAACTATAACACGTCGGATGTTGAGAAGCACAGATGCCATGAAGTTGTACTGAGTTTCGGTCGAAAAGCATCTGATTTTCCCTTGAACATTCTCCAAATACATGTCTTCTATGTCATTCAGATACAAGTCTGGGAAATCAGCTTCTGAAAATTTGTACTCCTTTTCATCTTGTCTCTTGACTACAATCTCCCGCATGAAAGTGTATTGGAATCTTCGAGACTTATGCTTCACGTTTTCAATTGAATTCAGATCCAATCTGTGAGTGTACCCGAGTTGATGACGTTCTTGCCAATGTTGAATACCAAGCAAAGCTGCTCTGTTGTAGGCTACAACTGAGTTGCTGAATATAGGTGCTGACTCTTCAATTCCTGGTAATTTGTACCTAGCAGCAGGGACTGATAACGTCAATGAAGAAGCATATCTTTCTTTGGAAGACTCATGAGCACGTTGAAGGTATCGAAGATAGTTATTGAAGAAGAATCGGTAGGGTATCCTAGGCTTTTCACGGAATCCTTGCAATGGTAACGGTTGAGTCCAGTCTATGAAGTAAGGCTTGTCGGGTTTTCCAGAGTGAATATCGAAGTTTGATTCAGGATTGAGCCAGTCGAACTTGCCAGACATTGCGCTAGCGATGTTTTCCATGTGGTATTTGAGTTCAACTTTGTTTCCCGATCTAGATTTAAGAAAGTCAAATGCTTCACGATTGACCCTTCTTAATTCTTCCTTCGTCATCTTTTCAATCTGAAGACCAGCCATGACACTTTGTGTATATTGCAATGTGTTTCCCGGAAGTGGTTCGTCGTATTCAAGAGGTGGTTGTGCTTTGATCATTTCTGTCAACCAATCAGCTTCGGGTGTGTCATCAATGTCAAGCCATGAGAATTGTTTAGTCTTTTTCTTTTTCTTTGACTTTGTAGACTTGCTCTTGTCATGTGACTTTGACGTTGATGATGGTCCGTGTCTAGATTTAGGAGTTGTGGATCCATGAATGGTGAAGTTGGGTTCTTCCTGATAGTCATCTGTTTGGAGCATGAATGGTTCTTCTTCATTTATAGGACCAGATCCAGAAGCAGGTGTGTGTTGTTGTGTGAGAGGAGCTATAGAAGTCTTCGCTGGTGGTTGTTGGGAAGATGACGGACCCGTTTTTGACCTTGGTTTCTTGCTTTGTGAGTTGGGATCAAGATCATCATCTTTTCTCGAGCGTTTGTGCTTTCCAGCTGCTTCCTTGCAAGATTCTTTTGAGACGATAACTTTCAGAGCCTCGTACATAGCTGCTTCTTCAGGAGTCATTTCTTGTTGTTCTCCGAGTTTAACTGCTAATAAGGCTTGTAACTGCTCAGAAGTGAGATCATTTGGTGAGATCGGAGCCTTTTCAGTTTGAAGATAGAACGGTGTTGACCGGAGCATGCTTTCAATGATATGCTTAATCCTGGTATTCAGCTCTGTACGAATCGGCATGAGAAGTTTTGACACTTCAGGCGTGGTGAGAGCAACAAGGTTGTTGTTGAGATATTCTTCAGTGTAAGCTTTGATCATTGCATCCATATATGCTGTCATGAACTTGTCAACTTGTGCTTTAGTTCCCTGAAGATCCTCAACTTGTTCGGCTAACTTCGTGACCAGTGTTGTTAACTTTTGTACTTGGCCTTGAAGATCTCCATCCTGAGGTTGTTTGTCTTTCTTCTTGCGAGCCTGTTTCACAGCTTTCTTGATCTTTTCTGATGCTTTGGTGATTGATGAACTGCCTTTCTTCTTGATTGACTTGTGTATTAATGTTGTTTATGATGGTGGTGGAGATGAGTAGTGTGATGATGATGTTGAAGATAAATCCTTGTCAGACTTAGATGGAGAAGATAGAGGAGTAGGATCCTTTGGAGGAGTGCCTTCAGGAATTGGAGGATCCCTTGGAGGTGATTGTTGTTGCAGTGAGTGTGGAGGTGAGTTAAGGTACATGACTGTGTCGAAGAATTGCTCTTATTGTTGTTCATCTGGATTTGGCTCTTTTGACTGAGCTTCAAGGAGCAATCTTTCCGTCTCCTCACTTGCTTTCTTCTTCAGTTCCTCTTCTCTCTCTGTCTGAGCAATGAACTCAGGAGTAATGAACTCAGNTCCCTTGGAGGTGATTGTTGTTGCAGTGAGTGTGGAGGTGAGTTAAGGTACATGACTGTGTCGAAGAATTGCTCTTATTGTTGTTCATCTGGATTTGGCTCTTTTGACTGAGCTTCAAGGAGCAATCTTTCCGTCTCCTCACTTGCTTTCTTCTTCAGTTCCTCTTCTCTCTCTGTCTGAGCAATGAACTCAGGAGTAATGAACTCAGAAGTCTCATTCTGCTTTTGTAGATCAGCAACATTTTCCTCAGTAGCTTCCTTCATGATGATATTACCTTCTGCATCTATTTCTTCTTCTTCGTTGTTCGGTGGAATGACCAGTTTCAAAGTTGAAGTCACAGTGGAAGGTGCAATCATAGTGCTACTAGAACCACCCTCATGTTCTGGTTGATTAAGTGGTTGTGGGTGAGGTTGGGGATGGAGGAGGTTTAGAAGTGATGCTTCTTTCAGTTCTTTACGGTGTTGCTTCTCTTCAGCTCTTGTGTCGACAATGATGCTTTTGAGTTTACGCTTATCGACCAAGTGTTCAGCAGTAGGTTCATCTTCTTCTTCATCATTTATACCGCTACTCGGTTCATTGATGGTTATCCCTTTACTTTTCCTTTTACCCAGATGAAGAGGACCCATACTCATTTTCTTTGCCAGTTCAAGTTCAGGGAAGTCTTCCTCATCAACTCTTTGACTTCTTTCAAAATCTTCTTCATCGGATTCGGTTTCGAATTCTGACTCACTTTCTAAAGGTGATGGTGTTTGTTCATCTTGGATGGTAGACTTAGGAATGATTTTCCTTCTTGGTCTAGTTGCAGGTTTAGGTGAAGACTTAGCTCGTTGTGAAGTTGTGGTACTGCTTGTGCTTCCAGTCTTTCCTCCTCTTCTGCTACGAGTCTCCATCTTGACCACTGGTTCATCATCTTCTGTGAATCCCACTTTCCCTGCTTGATAAGCTTTGTCATAAAGTTCATAATTCTTTGTCTTTCTGATCTTATCATCTAGGAAGTAGTCTGGAATCCTCATTCCTTGTTGCTTTGTAGTGAACTTGGTTGTTTTGACGAAAGCAATCTTGAAGTCTTTGTAGTATATGTCTTTTGGTTCATTCCGATCATGCATTCTCTTCTTGTAATCTGGTTGGTTGTTGTAGAAGTGCTCAATGAGCATCTTTGTGAATCTAACAAATNCTTTGTCTTTCTGATCTTATCATCTAGGAAGTAGTCTGGAATCCTCATTCCTTGTTGCTTTGTAGTGAACTTGGTTGTTTTGACGAAAGCAATCTTGAAGTCTTTGTAGTATATGTCTTTTGGTTCATTCCGATCATGCATTCTCTTCTTGTAATCTGGTTGGTTGTTGTAGAAGTGCTCAATGAGCATCTTTGTGAATCTAACAAATGGAATCACTGTCCTTTCACGATCTGTTTGGATGTGATAGATTATGTTGTTCATTATTGATTTAGCAAAGTCGATCGGAAGCATGCTCATCATTCCCCAAAATACTTGTAGATGCTCTAGTCTTGGATGTTCATGACCACTCTTTCTACCAGGAATTGAATGTACTATCAGCATGTAGAATGTTCTCCAAGGTTGAGGCAAGTACTTCACATTGAACCTTGAAAGCTTTGTGAGTGGTAAGTCGTCTTGAACATCATACCCTAGATCAATGAGATAATCCAGGATTTCAAGTTCAGTCAGCATAGGAAGGAATTCAGTCTTTGGTTTGGGAAGCATAAGAACTGTGCGAAGGACATCCAGATCCACAGTGTAGACTTGACGATCCAAAGTGACTGTGAATGATTCGTCATCCAAATTGACCTTTGCTGTGTGCCAGAACTGATTAAGGTAGAAGGTTGGAACTAATGTGGACTTGGTGAGCATTGATTTGCAGGGATAAGCCAGAAGAATGTCTTTAACAATCTTACATGAATCTTCAGGAATTCGAAGTTTGTTGAAGTCAATTCGAGGATTGTTGTTGCCAATTGTGATGTTGTAATCAGCCGGGAAGATGTCATTGAGTGTAAGCAATGGTAGAGTTTGTTCGGGGATATTCACGTTGTTCAGCTATTGTTATCTGTTTAGGTGTAATCGTGAAACCAAACATCCAGAATTGTTACGTGTTAGCACATTATTCAAGTTTAATTAAACAGATAAGCATCTTTGACATGTAGCAATTATGGTTCAATTGATTAGCATATGTGTTCGTGTTGTATTAAGTATTAATGATTGAGTAATCTAAGTGAATAGACGTTGACAATTACAAAGAATTTCATTATGTTACTTAGACAACCACATAAATACAAACATAACAACAAGTTTGATACACATTATTACAATATATTAAGAACATGAATGACAATTCACAACACTTATACAACATATTCGAAAATTGATATATAAAAATTTCACGAAACATTGCACTTTGGAAAAATTTCGAAAATTCTCATGAATGACAATCCTCAAAAATTTTCATTGTGAATTCTCGATAAATCTATTCTCGATAATTTTGACATAGAAAAGTTCTCGATAACTTATTTTAACAAAGTTTTCGATAAATCTTAGAAAGATTCTCGAGAATTTTGTCAAAGCAAGTTCTCGATAAATTTTTTTTTTCAAGGTTCTCGATAATTTATCAAGGGTCCTTGATAATTTTATTAAGAGTTCTCGATAATTTTATCAAGAGTTATCGATAAATTTATCAAGAGTTCTCGATAAAGCATTGTTTCAAAAATTCTTATACAAGAATTTTCGAGATCATGTAGACGTACGTTTACAAGAAATCTTATGTATCCAGAAGTGAAATCCTGTTAGAATAAGACCAAAACAAAAATTAAAAAACGTGTTCTAACCATTAACACAAGATACTCGCAAGTATACGTATTTCATTTATCGAAAATCACAAAGTTGTGTTGAAGTGATATACTTTTCAGTGTTAAACATCAATTAGCACTTAATTAAGCACAACCAATCCATTAAATTGAACACATGAACACGTGTGAGAAAAAAACCCAATTCGAACATAAACCCTAAGCATCGAAAATCTAGCAAACATGAGAGTAATACAATTAACTAGAGCTGGCATGTTATTCACACTCAAACAAATAAATCCTACCAATAAACTTAAACAAAACACCACAGAATGAAGAAAACCCAATTCATCATAAACCCTAGAAATTGAAAACACATAAAACGAGTTTGTTGTTATGATAATTTGTTACAGACATGTTAAGAACAATCCTAAGAACAAAAGCCCTCAAGAAATTCAAACAAGAACACACGAATTATGCATTCCCGAAATTAACGCAAACCCTAGAACTACAAATCATGATTCCTCTTAATTTAATCGTTGGATTGTTAATTAAACAAAAACCATTTCTTAAAATGTCCTAAAGAACATGTAGGAACTTACGGTTTGGAGATTTGAAGCACGGATTTGTTGTTTTGATTCTAGCCTTAGATCGAATAAAAGGGTGTTTGTTTTTGTGTTTTGCAGATTTTTTGAGAAAATGGGGGTGTTTGTTTGTTTTGTAAAAATTATTTAACTTTCAAGTTGTGACAACTATGGTCCCTTAATTGATATACATGCATCGTTAGTCCTCTAGCTTGATTTNCATGGGTGATGGATTTAGGCCGTGGATAGTGAATGGGGGTGTTTGTTTTTTCGTTTTAGAGATTTTGGGAAAAAGTGGGAGTGTTTGTTTGTTTTGTAAAATTATAAGATCTTTCAAGTTTTAACAATAATGGACCCTAGACTAATTTACATACATCGTTAGTCCTTAAACTTGGTATTTAACAAATGAGATAACGACCGTTAGCAACAAAAATCTTCTACTCCCTACGATATATGATGTAATAAATTTTAACGGGACAAGATAAAGGATAAATCACTGAAATTCCACCATTATTTTGACAACATCATTTTTATGAAATATGCAAGTACACTTGTTTGAACAATATTTTTAATTTTGAAGAACTTTTCTCCCCCTCAACACTTGGTTATAAATTTGAGAAACATTATGATGAACCAACGTGTTGATTGAGATAGTGTACTTGCATTTGAACACGAAACTAAAAAATAGAAAATATTTTTGGTGTTTTTGAAATTTTTCATTTTTTATTTTGTTTTTAATATATATTTACAAAAGATTTTGGTGTTTGACTCAGTTAATTGTTTTTAAGAAAAGATTTTAAATCATCTGGAGTCAAACACCGCATACCAATCCGGTGAACTAGTTCAGCAAACCGTGTTGGTGGTAATGGTTTTATGAACAAGTCTGCCAGTTGGTATTCAGTACCCACAAAGTATAACTTAATTGTACCCTTTTCAACATACTCCTTGATAAAGTGATACCGGAGATCGATGTGCTTAGATTTTGAATGTAGAACCGTGTTGCAGGAGAATGCTATCGCGCTTTTTGAATCACAGTACATCGGAATCTTGTTGAATATGTAACCATAGACCATGAGTTGTGTTTGCATCCAAATGACTTGAGCACAGCAAGCAGACATGGCTACATATTCAGCTTCTGTTGACGATAATAAAGTGCAATCCTGATTCTTTGATTACCAAGACACAAGCTTATCTCCAAGAAACTGCAAACCACCAGAACTACTTTTGTGTGTATTTATACACCCTGCATGATCAGCGTCTGAAAAAGCTATTAGTTCAAAACCAGAATCCTTCGGATACCAGATCCCCAAATGAATGGTTCCCTTTGCGTATCGAAGGATTCGTTTAGCCTCATTGAAGCGACGTTCAGTAGGACTGGACTGATAACGAGAGCACATAAATACAACAAACACAATTTCCGGTCTGCTAGCGGTGAGATACATGAGTGACCCAATAATACTTCGGTATTTTGTGGGGTCAACGGGTTTCCCATTTAAATCTGCATCTAGCTTAGTTGTGTTGGCCATATGGGTATTGTAAGTATCACAACTGGTCATGCCATGTTTCTTAATTATCTCTAGAGCATATTTGGACTGGTTAAGTAAAATCTCACGGGGTGACTGATGAATTTGTAGTCCTAAGAAGAATGTAAGTTCACCCATCATTGACATTTTAAATTTTTGTTTCATTAATTTTGCAAAGGCGTTTGAGTACTTTTTATTTGTAGAAGCAAAAATAATGTCATCAACGTATATTTACACAATTAAAACGTCATCCCGTGTTTTTGGATAAAAAAGTCAGATCTAATAAACCTTTAGTAAAATAATTAGCAAGCAAGAAAGCAGTAAGTTTATCGTACCACGCCCTTGGGGCTTGTTTGAGACCATAAAGAGCTTTCTTAAGTCTGTAAACATGGTTAGGATGCTCTGGGTCGATAAATCCCTCTGGCTGACTAACATATACTTCCTCACGTAACTGACCGTTCAGATATGCCGTTTTCACATCCATGTGATAAACAACCATATTTTTGTGAGCAGCGTATGCCAGAAATATTCGAACAGCTTCAAGTCTAGCCACTGGTGCGAAAGATTCCTCAAAATCAATTCCTTC
The DNA here is from genome assembly GCA_014162995.1 of Artemisia annua. Taxonomy (NCBI): domain Eukaryota; kingdom Viridiplantae; phylum Streptophyta; class Magnoliopsida; order Asterales; family Asteraceae; genus Artemisia; species Artemisia annua. Next base: position 724 of record LBNU01036578.1, on the reverse strand, counting down.
TTCCTGAGTGTATCCTTTAGCTACCAATCAAGATTTATTACGAATAACAGTGCCTTCTGCGTCCAACTTGTTTTTCCAAATCCATTTTAGCCCAATGACATAAACTCCATCCGGTCATTCAACTAATTCCCATACTTCAAGTCATTTGAATTGGTCGAGTTCCTCTTGCATTGATTCAATCCAGTTGTCTTAAGTGAGTGCTTCATTAATGTTTTTAGGTTCATCTTGACAAACTGTGAGTGCATAAATGCGATGTTTAGCGTCGGAGTGAAGTTTTTGTCTTTTCATAACTGGAGCCGTTGGATGTCCAATGATATTTACTAATGGATGATCTCGAGTCCAATGATGTGTTGAAGTATGAGGGTTATGGAAATGTTGCATATTAGTTGGTTCCGAATTGCGTGTTGACAACTCAGCAATATCTGAAAGGTTTGGAGTCGGAGCAAACGGATTGAAGAATGCATTTGGATCATAATCTGCAGGTTCGGGTACTTGTTGATTCAGATCTTCAGTTGTATTGTCGGTATTGGAAGCGGTTTGTCCGTCTACTGTTGGTGATTCAATTGGTGGTGCATCAGTTTCTACAGTTGTTGTTGTACGTAGGAACGGGTGTATCAGATACTTGAATGTTTTCAGTTTGAGCGGCGGAAATGGTGGATACATTTGGTGTACGTGTTTCAAAGGAATCATCAAACAATGGAGCAAACAAGGTTTCCAACTCTCT
>LBNU01036576.1:1262-12443 GCA_014162995.1 Artemisia annua | reverse complement strand
AAAAAACTTAATCCTTGCTATCCTGTTTTGCTCAAAAATTCTTACTAGATCTAACTCGCGATACTAGTGCTTTTGTTGGGACATGGAGTAGTCCACGAGACTCTTGATGTGTAATCTGGAAGGAAACTTCCGAGGGAGATTACCGCCGTAAATCTTCTATTCCATGATGATGAGCATCAAACTCCTTGAGGAGCTCGTTGAAACCCTATACGTGAAAAATCTGGCGATCTAAGAGAAGTCGTATCGTTGTCATTGAACTTGTTGGAAATTCTGAGTAAAGCCCTCCACTCACGTTGTGAATGTGAGGATGAAATCAAGTGAATCTATTTTATCTCTATTCGATCTTGATGGGTAATTCTAAGTGAAACCCGGGACGGGTTTCTTCTGAGGCTGGGAGGCTGTGACAACTGGTAAAATTGAGAATCGGATTTAAAATGCCGTATTATAAATAAAATGAATCGTTAATAATAATGAAAAGGTTTTTCAGAAATTACGAGAATTGGTGATTGATTATGTGGAATGTGATGCGTATCGTTGATTATTTGTGTGGAATAATTGTCATTGGACCATTTCTATGGCATTAGATTAGGCACTACTTCGACTCTGGCACTAGAAACCTAATAAAACTATATATATAAAGTTTGGTTATTCGGAAATAAATGATGACGCACTTATAGTCACATTTCGTGAAAGAAAACTATTTTAAAATAATGGCGTACATATAAACGTGTATTGAGGATTTTGATAATAAACATGGGCTTGGGAAGTAAGAAGTCGGGAGTTAATGAGAAATGGTTACGTTTTATGTTATAAACGTATTTATTATGAAAATTAACGGAGAAACGTGTTTAAAGTGATGGGTGACGATAAAAATTTATGTTGGCAAGGTTTAATATTTTTCGTGAATTAAAGTATGCTTTTTCGGGAAAGTTATTAAGATGTTACACCGTAAGTCGTTGTTTTGGCACCCGATTTGAAAATAAATAAAATTAAAGGACCATTTTATAAAATTCGGATATATAATCTTTAACCCTAACCCTACCCACTTCATTTATCACACTCCATCTTCTTCCTCTCTTCTCTCTTAACTGCAGCCGCCGGCCACCCTAGCACCACCACCACCGCCGGTCACCTCACCACACCGCCACCATCAATCCACTCCTCATCATCCTCTCTTTCGTTTGCTATGCTACACGCGCCATAAAAACGTCTCCACCACCTTGACATTAATCCACCGCCGTCACGAAACAACACCACCATCATCATTCACCTCTAAAACTTGTAGATCGAGCGAGAAGAGGTAAGAGACGCGTTTTACGCGTGGGTTTGACTCGTCCCTGAGTCAACCCGTGAGTATATTTGCTATTTTGGGTCGAAATACAAATGGGTTTAAAGTTTTTGGTTTTATGAAAATGATAAGTAATTAGTTTGGTATCACGTTTGTGTCTGTGTGTGTGTCGAGTGATGTAACCATGAGCTTAAGCTCACGGAGTTGATGATGTTCTTGATATCCTAGTTGTCGTGTTCTTGTGATTTTGAGTTTTGTTCTTGTTTCGGATGTGGACATGTTTGGAACCGTTTGGTTTGAGCCGAGGAGTAGGATAGGATTATAGATTTGGTTTTGAATTTGAGGTAAGATATTGCAACTGTTGGGGTTGAGATAGGGTCCGTTTGGATTGGAGTTGGCGATGGGAAAGGTTTGGCCGAGACTCTTATAGTCTCAGCAAGAGTTACTGATATTCTGGTTGTTGTTGTCGTTGGTCCTCGTGACGGGGAGAGTAAGCCGAGACCTTGGAGGTCTCGGCAATGGTCTTTGTGGTCAATGTTATTATTACTAATTGTAGTGTTGGTTAATTGTGGATTCGGGTTTAGTTTCATTTTGGTATGGTGCCGAGCTGATTGTGGATGGTTAGGATGGTATAATAGAGTTATGTTGTTGTTGCTGCCATGGGTTGGTTGTGGGCTGTTGTAGAACCAAGCCGAGACCACTAGGGTCTCGGCCAAGATTGATTGTTTTTGTGTTGCTATTTGCTTATGTGTAGGGACTGACGAGGGAAAAGAGATGATGACAAGTTGAGATGTTGAGGTCTCGGCAATAGTTTTAGTATATTAGAGAGGTTGTTATTACTTTTTGTGGTTGTTTGTTGTGAACTTTGTGCAAAGTCGGAGTTATCTTGACTTGCTAGTCACGGTTGACTCCGACAAAGCCGTAACATGAGATTTGGAGACATATTTGGACTTAGACGATATTAATAGTCCGAGAGTGATGACTCGGACTCGTGAGCTCGAAATAAATAATAACTCGTAAATAAATAAATTTGACAATAAAAATTTATAAGTATATATATGGAATTGTATATATTTATAAGTAATGAGTAAATAATACCAAAGTTAACGTTAAATATTAATTAGCGAATTAAAAGTGAATTAATATTTAATGAAAACTTTATTATTTGGAAAGGTAATACTTTCAAATAAAACGTAATGGATTCTTTTATTAACCTTGTTTAACGAAGAGTTATTATAAGTTTCGAGTTCACACAAAACTAGGATTTTCCCTAATGCTAAACATTTTGTATTTAGTTACGACCCCTTAGGTGATATATCCTACGACCCCTTAGGTGGTGATATAGTTTTGGAGGAATAAGCGAGATGTATGCTTGGTGAAGTTATTTGGGATGATTAGTACGATAAGCTTTGACAATATGATTTGATGACTTAGTAGACTATAGGAACTTGTCACGTGTATTGTTGCGGTTTTATTTGGTGAAGTTCTTTGGAAGCGTGAGTTCACTTGAGTCTTGTTGAGTCGACACCACACACACGCATGGATACCAAACACTAAAACGGATATGAGAAAGAGTTTTCAGAAAACGAAATGGAATATGTTCGGGATTTAGGAAATATTTATTCGAGAATTATACTGAAGCGTATTGATATTATTAGGTAGTGCCGAGTCAGTAGTCGCCGTTGCATGATAGTTGATACTTTCTTTGCTTCCGTTGATATTTGTGCTATTTGCTGGACCGAGGTGAGTTCATAGCCCCACTTTTACTCGTATTTTAATCATTTTAATGGTTTTTCCTAAATTTGGGGGAGAATACATGCTATTGTTTTCTTGGACCTGCTACTGTTTCGTTTTGCTATTGTGTGGACTAGTTTTAGGGTAGACGGAGGTAGTCGTTGACCTAGAGCTAGGGCGTTTGACCCTAGTTTGGAATAGACGCTATCGCGGCCTAGATTCGGGGCAGTCTCGGGTGGTTCCTTGCTGTAGCCTGACTAGTGACCGCTGAGGGGCCCGCTCACTATGACCATTCATCTTTCCTAAGATGATAAACGATTGATTGAGATTGAGATTGAGATTGAGATTGTGATTGAGATTGTGATTGTGATTGTGAGTCTATACCTACTCTAGTTACACATAGCGCTAAAATTCTTCAGGTCCCGTATTGATTTTGCTTTAAACCTATGAACTCACCAGCGAAAGCTGACCTTTTTAAGCATGTATTTCTCAGGTAATTAGAAGCTTGCTTTCACTACTTGGACAACGGTTATGCTGCTTGGATCTTGGCTTGGGTTGAGATATCGATGGAACTCTGATATTTTATTTTGGACCTATTTACTTTATTTAACTATGGGCTTTCCTTTTAAAAGATTTTGGATGAATGTAAACTTTAACCTTACGTTGATCTTGTTTACATTTGCATCTATGATATCTTGTTATCTATTCTTGTGATGATACCAATTCCCCGTAGCACCCCGAAAGCTTGTAAGTCTTCCGCTGTACGAATTTTGGGGGTGTTACACCATCTTGGACCCATTACAAGATAAGGCTGTTCAACAAAGGCAAATAAGGATGACTAAGAACCAAAAGTCTGCTACAAGGTCTAGAGAACGCAAGCAGGACTTTTTTTCCTTAATCACCATCTGTTAAAACTCAGCATGTTTTCTTATTATTGTTTGTTCAGGTGTACCAAGTTGAAATCAAATCTTTAGCTTTGAAATTAAAAGAGGAAAACCATACATTGATAAAAGCCCAGGTACACTCTTGCATTTTCCTCTTTAATCTTCTTTTTCTGTTTTTAGTAGTATATGATTTATAATCAGTGTTTCCTACAAAGTCCACTCAAACAGCTACAAAAATATTGCAGCACCTTGCATCGAAAGATTAATGAGCCAATCTTAAAGCTTCCAGCTGAACTTCCTCATAAGAAGCTTGCATTTCAGATAAGTACATCTGACGATGATTCATTGAGATAGATGATGATGATGATGATGATATTCAAACTAATGGGCACGTGTGTTACACATTGATGGATCTAAACACACACCTTGTGTTGTTGATACTTTGAGTAATATTATTAAGCACGCGGAATTTACTTAACAACACTTAGAAGACAGTTTATATGATGTATTGTGAGTGAGTATAGTTGTATGTGAACACAAAGCTCCAAATATATTATTATGAATTAAATAATACGAGTGATCTTAGCTATCAGCCTAGGGTAGCACTTGAGCTCTCCTAGGAGTAATTTCGTACCTATGATCATTGACCTAGAGATGCTCCTTTTATAGCAACAAGGAGTCCTTTACAAGATAACTCATATATGGTTTGAATTCCTAGAATAGATATATGTTTCACAAGATCTAACCTCTGCATATACTTATCTATACACAGAATATCATATAGCAGTTATCTCTACCGTGAGATAATAGAGGGTTCCACGGCAGTGGGTGAAGAGAAATTCAGTCGAGTTACAAGCTACCTAGCAGAAAGATGGTCCCAAGTCGATCTGAAACACACGCTTTTCCACTGCTAGTGCGCATGCAGTCTTCAGCATGTCTTCATCATAGCCTATTGAGGAAATTATGGTAACCAACAACTGTGGGCGAGGAGACGAATGCCATACACCCTGAAACTGTAAGAATTCTCGTGATAAATCAATACTTGATTTAATGAAATTCCAGTGTATCTCTGGTTCCATTCTCTACTCTAGTTACACGATAGCGCTAAAAATTCTTCAGGTCCCGTATTGGATTTTACTTTAAACCCCTATTGAACTCACCAGCGAAAGCGGCTGACGTTCTGGTCAAAGCATGTATTTCTCAGCGTACGGATAGGAAGTCTTGCTTTCACTACGTTGGGACATCGGTCTGCCTGCTTTGATCTTGGCTTGGCTGAGGACATCGCAGGTGGAACTCTGATCATTGGTTATTTTACAAGACGCGCTATGTTGTTAAATTATCCTATCTTGGGCTTACCCTATCTAAAACCCATTGGATTTATGAAAACGTTTAACTCTTCTTGACTTGTGTACATATACTATGCTATCCGCTTATCCTTATTTATCTATACGTGTGATGATACCAATTCCCCGTAGCACCCCGAAAGCTTGTAAGTCTTCCGCTGTACGAATTTTGGGGGTGTTACAAAATTCACATAATCATCAACTACCTTATCATTCACTTGATCATGAGTTTCCTCTACCATCACAGAATCATCAACTACCATATCATTAACTACATCTTGATTTTCATCTACCCTCACATTATCATATTCCACGTCCATATCATTCAATTGGTAATCCTTTACCCTCAAAGAATCATCAACTACCTGTTCTCGACTAACATTTTTAGCAAAACTTAAGTTAATACTACCACAGATCACATCTATTTCATCAAGTTCTATGTCTAATGCTAGGAAAGAAGACTCTTGAGTAGGTAATTGAGTAAACCTAGACTCTTGAGTAGGTAATTCAGTTAACACATGCTCTTAAATATGTAATTCAGTAAACCTACTAATTTCATCACTAACTTCTGGCTCCTCAGGATGAAACATTTCCAAGAATAACCTCTTAGGAACATTATGACTATGACTACTAGTACCAACACCATTGCCTTCATTAATTTTATGAGTAAAAACATTCATTGTCTGATTTGACTTGAAATAAGTTTTTACTTTGGACACAACATGTGCTATGTAAACTTCAATTACCTTATGCTCACCTATAAACTTACTTAAAAAACGTACATCATTGTCACAAGATAAAGCATATAACCCTACATCAAAATTCATACCAGGTTCCAGAAAGTTATAATTCATTATCCTTCTATATGTCCAACCTAGATCCTAAACCATATGATCTAACTCATGAATCGAGAATGTTTTAATATCAACCATATCAACAATATTTTTCTTACCCCCAATGTAAACCCTTCATGGATAAAACTTGAACTTACCACCATGGTGTATCCTCATGGTAAACACAATAGGAAAATCTTCTAAAAAAAGTCAAAAAAACAAATATATTAGAGCATAATCTTTTAAATGTTAAAGAAATTACACCAAATCGAAGAAAATTAAATGCACGAACAAAACTTACTATAGTCCTCCTTAATTTGCAAACGCATACAGATCTTCATCACTAATTACAAAAGTCAAGAAATTCTCAAGAATAATTTGAGAAAAAAATTAGGGTTTATGTGTGTGATTTTTAAAAGTTGTGAGATGTTGTAGGTAATAAATTATTAAGTGTGTGATACAATGGGCGGGAATATTGACAAGACTGCTAGTCAGATGGTAGCCGGAAAAGGACAAAAAGAGAAAAAGACAATATTATCATCTTACCCTCATGTGCATTGCACGTGAAAGCAGATAACGTTAGGAAAACCAACTTCGTTACAAAATTGGACTAGCGGCGAGCTACATTTCAAACGTTGGGAGGCCTGGAGTAATTTTGTCCGATTTTGGACTAAACGTGATATAAACCTTGGGGACTAAGAGTGTATTTACTCAAAAAATAATAACCATACTGAAGTAGATTAATTATTGGAAAACATCAACCATTAACTAGTTTTGGTATGAACCATGTCAGATTGCAGGAACGTTATTAAATATTATTTGAAGGCAATGATCATACTCTTGCGATATATAAAAATGCATATTTGCTTATATGGTGACAAATGACAAAGAGTCCATTACCCCCACCGATGATGTACAATCTTTTATATAATAAAACAAAACCCCTAGTGGGTACTTTTTCATTTTGAAAAAAAAGAATATTTTCTTATTAGGTAATATTTTATAAAAAAAAAAGAAGAAGAATATTTTTAAGTTTTTAAATTTGTTTTGTTGATATACTATACAAGTGCAAGATAAATACAAAAAATATAGATAAGATGCAACTAATAATGATTAAACTTTTTAAATGATTATCTTTAATTATAAAAAACTACAATTAAAAATCATAAATCAAACAAAATAAAAATTAAATTATTAGATTTTAATAAATAAACATATATCATTCAAAAATTTTTAAAAAAAACCCGCGCGTGCGCGGGCATTATAACTAGTTATATATATATAACAAAAAGGGGGCGCACCCCAAAACACAATTGCCATACACTGTAGCACTACAGTGACTAACGGGCGTTAGTTACTGTAGCGCTACAGTACTAACGGTCGTTAGTTATTAACTAACGGCCGTTATTTTTAACTTTTTTTTTTTAAAATTCGTGCGAAATTAGTCCTTCATCTCNTATATATATATATATTAGAGCATAATCTTTCAAATGTAAAAGAAATTACACCAAATGGAAGAAAATTAAATGCACGAACAAAACTTACTATAGTCCTCCTTTGCAAACGCATACAGATCTTCATCACTAATTACAAAGTCACTACCCTATATCTTTCATTTAAGAGTACCCATGGTCGGAAATCATGGTTACCAAAATAATAATAATACTATAATAATAATAATATTAATAATAATAATAGTAATAATAATAATAATAATAATAATAATAATAATAATAATAATAATAATAATAATAATAATAATAATTTGAGTACCCAAGGTGTCACGAGCATTAAGAAATTATCACGCATAATTTGAGAAAAAGATTACGGTTTATGTGTGTGATTTTTAAAAGTTGTGAGATGTTGTAGGTAATAAATTATTAAGTGTGTGATACAATGGGTGGGAATCTTGACAAGACGGGTAGTCAGATGGTAGCCGGAAAAGGACAAAAAGAGAAAAAGACAATATTACCATCTTACCCTCGTGTGCATTACACGTGAAAGAAGATAAAGTTAGGAAAACTAACTTCGTTACAAAATTGGACTAGCGGCGAGCTACATTTCAAACGTTGGGAGGCCTGGAGTAATTTTGTCCGATTTTGGACTAAACGTGATATAAACCTTGGGGACTAAGAGTGTATTTACTCAAAAAATAATAACCATACTGAAGTAGATTAATTATTGGAAAACATCAACCATTAACTAGTTTTGGTATGAACCATGTCAGATTGCAGGAACGTTATTAAATATTATTTGAAGGCAATGATCATACTCTTGCGATATATAAAAATGCATATTTGCTTATATGGTGACAAATGACAAAGGGTCCATTACCCCCACCGATGATGTACAATTCAGTCTAAACGCCAAAACATCCACTTCAGAACTTTAATCGACGACCTCGTCGAATAATCAACTGTACGTTATTGTTTCAAACTTAATTCCTCAACTACTTGATTAAGAAAACCTTATATGCGTTACACCTAGGCATTTTCGTTGTACTGGTTACGAAATTTTCAACCAAGATGGGTACGAAATTATGTATAGTATCAATTCTATGTTTGTGGTTTGGTTAGATTATTTTTTTAGTACTAGAATTATAACAGTGGCTACTTTACTTTCTTCATCACTAGTTTGTACCCAATAAATCAAGAACAAAAACACAAAAAAGTAAAGCAGAAGGTCAGAAGGTCATCGCTTGAATAAGAACAAGGAGAAAAATATGACTATGTAACGTAAGCAACTATGCAATGCAAGTTAAGAGATTGAGAACTGGAGTTGAATTATATGCTTGTGGATAACTAGATAATGAATATGGGCTATCTCCTCCCTTTCTTTTGTGGGCCAAAAATAGAAAGTTATGATTGGCCTCAAACCCAATAGCCAGAAACAAACTCACTCTAGTCTGCCTCCCTCTTACTCTTGCCTAAAAAATGAGAGTATCTAAAAACATTTAGCAATACTGCAATACCCTGGGAGGGGTAATTGTGGTAATAGTTTTCCAGAAAAGATAATTTTATTTTCATAGGAGTCTAATGGTATCTTTTGAGTAGTGGTTTTTTCTTATTTAAAGAATTGGAAGTATCTTGTTATGTAAGCTTTTTCGCCTATGTAACGGGCTGAGATATGGGATTCACCCATATCCTTTGTACTTAAACGTTTTTTGGAGTAATATATTTACCGCGTTTTTTGACCTTTTACAAAAAAAAAAAAAAAAAAAAAAAAAAAAAAAGATAATTACTACTCCATAAAAAGTGAAAGCTATTTGCGGGGTGTTTGGGATCACGTATTATTAACCTGTAGGTGTGGTTTAGTGAATGCCGCATGAGGTTAAGCACTTTCTAACCACAGGCGCAAATAAGCCGACAAGAACATAAATTATGCAATCCCAAAAGCACTTTTGAACTTGTATATATGCCAATACACACATAAACTATGCAAACCAAAAGCAGTTTATAACTTGTACATACGCTATAATAATTTAGCACTTAAACTATGCAATCCCAAAAGCAAGCATAATGGGGATTGTCAACCTATAGTAAAAAAGGTATACCGAGTTTAAGAAGATAGCATGTTTAACGGCAGGGAATAGGACGGAATACACAGAAAATTCCATAAATTATGATACTGTCACTATCTGAAATAGCGAAATCCAAATCCGCATTAGAAAGAATGGATGTCCAATCACCCTCTAAATTGAACATTTGCACCACTTCGTTTTCCAGTTCTGACAGGTCAAATGGAATAGGAAATATGAAGCTTCTAGCAGTAAATTCTTTAAAATTTACCTCCACTGTAAATAATGGTAGTGGGTCAGACTGTTTTAACTTTTTTGAAAGGGCTGCTTTCTTCTCCATCATCAGTAAAGGCACCAACACCTCTTTTCTCCAAACTGGTCACATTGGTGGAAGCGGAAGACGCTGTGTCTGAAACATCTGTCACAACTGACTCTGAATCTGGAAAACGTGCATAAAATTGTTAGCCATCTGATTCGAGATTTCGAGAATGTTTGAATAGTATCAGGTTCAATGTTTACCTGAAGACTCTGTAGAACCAAGTTTAAATCCAGGATCACCCTCAATTTTCTGTTTCAAAGTTTCCACCAGATCTTGAACACATCTACCATCTTCCATACCCGGAGGAAGAAAAAACTCTAAGACATAGTCATCACCGTTTTCAACACTATGCAAATAGATTGCAAAGCAGCTAGCTAACTTAAACATGCGTGCAAGGTAGACCAAAGAGTACTCTTCCGCATTGAGTATGGTGACATCTCTACAAAAGCATAAACTGCGACATAACAATGCCCTCCCAACAGCGCCATGGGATGACTGTTCCAGGTGTCGTTCTGCACATTCTTTCCTGAATTGCCACTTGGGCGAGTCTTTAAGATAGAATGGTAAAGCGGTTGTGGACATGCAGACTTTACCTATGCATTTAGTGTCGAAACTGCAACAACACTTCTTTATAATTTTATCATGTGAAACAAAGCTTGTTGACGGGGAAACGACCCATGTCTGAGCAAGAGGTAAATTGTAGATGTCACACACAGTCTTCAGAATACCCATGATTTTATCCAGCTCATTTTGCCGAGGAACCTGTATATAAAAGAAACTTACCATATAAGAATTCATAAGCAAAGGAAAACTTACAGAATTTTTTGCAAAACTAATAAACCTGACTGATAGTTTTTTTAATTATAGATCAGGGAGTCCCAACTCACATATGCAGTACCGTCAAATGCTTGTGGGCAACTCAGATTCTGTGTCTGCATGATGAACAAATTTTAAAGTGAGCAGAAAAGCAAGGATCTACAAATAGTATCTTCAAGTGTAAGGGAAAATATAGAAACCTTCAAGGCACTGTGAAATTGTTGAACCTCATGAGCATAACTCACATACTTTGAAGACGTCAAGAGTTCAATTACACCAACACAAGACCTTGTAGTTAAATCAAAAACTGGTAAAGCCAAATATCCATGGAGATCGCAACCAATAGCACACTCTTGTTGTGGAAAATGTTTTGGCAAGTAATTAGTTAGATCCACAGTCCATTCTGGTAAACCTCGCCTAAAGACTCGAACAGGAGGACTAATGTCT